>PVKH010010832.1:0-18053 GCA_004027955.1 Chaetophractus vellerosus | reverse complement strand
GCAGACATAGAAAAACACAGAAGAATGGACACACAGCAAGAGCAAGCAGAAAGGGGGGGGGGGATATGTAATAAATAATAAATAAATCTTTAAAAAAAAAAAAAATTTACTCTTCAAACCAGCAAGTGCATGTCTAACTATTACCCTTATTAATTTTAGAACAATACTACACAAACATGGAGTCACATACAAGGATGATCACTATAGCACTGTAATAGTTAAAAAATGGAAACCATATTCAATAAGGCAATGGTTCAATCAACTAGTTACATTCAATACAGCATTCTATGCAGCATTTAGAATGAATATGGCTGAACTTTATGTACAGGTGTGGAAAAAACTGTTCATCCAAAGTCCCTGTGCTTATGCAACTTCAGTGTATATACATATAGTAAATAAATACAGAGTACAAGGTCTGGAAGATTAATAGCAAATTAGAAGTTGAATAGGAGTCCCAATCAATGGAGATTTTTTCCCCTTACCTATTTACTTGAGTAATAGAAAAGCAAATTAAAAGTAAAAGACCACAGGCTCCAGGTATATGCATTACATACCTAACAGTATCACTTTCACTGTTTTCCCCAACAAACCAGATGTACTTTGGTAAGGATATCCTCTAGTTCCCTGCCATCCTGGTTCCTATAGCCTCATATGATTCTGATATTACTACATAAAAAAGCTACTCATGATTATTTTCCTATATGGGGCAGGCAAGAATTTGGTCTTAAAAATAAACACATACACAGCTAAATTCAACAATTTCTCCAGTTCTAAGGCTTTCAAAATGCAAAGAACATCTAGGACTACCAGTAGTTCAGGCACTTCTAGAATTTCGTATGTTCTAATACTGCACTGTCCAATATGGTAGCCAATAGCCACATATGCCTATTTAATTTTAATTAAAATTAGCTAAAATTTAAAATTCAGTTCTTCCATCACAAAGCCACATTTCAAGTTCTCAAAAGCCATTTGTAACTAGTGGTTCCTATATTGAACAGTGCAGACACAGGACATGTCTCACCAAATTTCCATTGAACAGCACTACTCTGTTATGATAGGGACTTTTTTTATGTTTTGAGTCTAGAAATTTTACAAAGAAAAGACAGCATGTAGTAATGAGATCTTTAAGAAACTCATCCCCTTAAAAATTGCCCATCTACATATACATGGAAAAAAGAACAAAAACATTTTTAATTAACAATGCCATTAAAATTCACAAGTCTAAGTTTACCATTACTCCACAAAGATAAGCATACTATTTTAGAAGAATTAGTTATGAGGCTTCAAGAATTTAGTTGAAATTTAAAATCGCACAATATTCAGCACCTCCAAAAGGAACCACTAATATAAAATATGATCCCTAAAATAGGGAAATATATACTTAAAATATCACATAAGAGTCACGAAGTATATCACCTACCTTGGTTTCCAATATTGCAGACTTCTACTCCAGTGTCCATTTTTATACTATCAAGGATGATAGCTTCATCACTGCCACCTTCATCCTCTTCTTCCTTCTCAGAGTCTTCAAGATCACCCCAGGAGTTTTCTACTCCCTCTCCAATTTGGGCAGTTCCAGGAGTCCATAACACAGGTTTAGAAACACTTAGTATGTTAAGAAAACTGAATAGGTATTGTTAAAAAAGATGAGAATGAAAACCTTTTATGATTGATTTAAGTGTGCCTCAAATTCTTGGGGGAAAAATAGAATTTACTAATAGCTATACTATGGATAGCTGAAAATCAGGAAGAGTAAAATAAAGGACACAATTAATGGTAAATATAGAGAGAGACAGACTCAACATTTTAGTTGAAGTAATAAACTTGGTCAATGAATGAAATAATATTAAACAAATACCCTTCGCATAGTCCTAATAATGCTAGAAGTGTTGTGAATCTTTTTGTTGTTACTGCAAAGTCCATAAAGATACACTTCTGAAGGAGGTTCAGCTTCAGCAATGATTTCTTCTGCTTTCTCCTCTATGTCGGAAGTATCAATAGGGGCTTTTTCCATTTTAAATGCTGTGATCCTTTGATTTGCTATAGATTCTGCAAAGCCAAACTTTCCACCTTCTTTCCTGTGTATAGGAGTTATTTTGGGGGGAGAGGGTGGAGAAAGAATAGAAGACAGGAAAGAGAAAAAAGAAATTTATTTTTTCCTTTGATTCAGGAGAAATATTGAAAACAGAGCTGGTTTATCTAACAACCTCACCAATTTATTATGCTTATCAAGAAAAATAATAAAAATAGTAACAAGAATTACTATTTATTAAACCACATGCCAGACATGTGGTAAGTGGTTAAAGTATATTATTCTATAAACCTCAAATCAACCCTACTAGGTAGGTATTAACCTCCCTCATAATAGAAAAGACTCTGAAGTGTCAGGTTATAGATCTTGCTTAAGGTCACATAGTAAGAAGAAGAGGTGGGATTCAACCCCCGTTTTGCTTTCCATTAATTTATGTTACTAGATTTTTTTCCCCCCAAGAAAATGTTAATTTTGAAAGAAAAATCTTATTTGGCTTTTCAATACAGGTCACTGTATTTTAATAAACTATAATGAACAGGGTTCAATCAACTTTCAAAAAACATACTAAGTCTATGGAAAAAATATACCAAATATATGCTATGGACCACAGTTAGTGGTAATAGTCTGATCATGTTCTTTCATAATCTATAACAAATGTTCCACAACAGTGGAAAGTTTTGGTGGAGGGGTGATGTACAGGAATTCTGCACATTATGCATGATTGTTTTGTAAGCTAACAACTTCTCTAATTAAAAAAAAAAAAAAGGAAAGAAAACCATACTAAGTAGTATATTCAGCTGAGATTAAATCAATTGTGAATATTATATAATTGCCTTTGTGTAAGAAAGGTCTTTCAAAGAAAATCTATAAAAAGACCATTTAGTTCTGCAAAAAGTAAACTTACCTAACTTTCTGGTCATTCTCCAAGGCTTTCTGTATTAGCTCTGTAATTTCTGCTACTTTCACACCAGCTATTTTACTGCATCTCAAAACCTATTTATAAAGGTGAATTCTATTATTTAAAGACAACAAATCAAATGGCTTTCTCTATTGAAGCTAAAAACAAGAATCTTATCTAAGAGGTTAGTCTTTCTACTTTTACAATTTATTTAAGCCTGAGTATTTAACTCAATTATGAAAATAATACAATGTAAAGACAAGCTAAGGTAAGACGTGAGAGCTGTTTTAAAATATCTGAAGGACAATCATGTTGAGGGAATAGACCTGAAAACTTTTTTACATGACAACGTAAAAGATACCATTAAAGAGGTCACATAATGAAAGATGTTATTAATAGGGGAAAATGTGAAGGGGAGGGAGGTATATGGTAATCCCGTATATTTTTGATGTAACTTTTCGGGAATCTAAAACTTCTTTAAAAATAAAGTTTAAAAAAAAAAAAAAAAAAAGAGGCCACAGGCATATATTATATGCTCAGGGATGCTCTAATGCTCTAACTTCCTTTCTGCATGAGTGATCCACCATACTAGTTGAAGACATGACCTGTACACAATGTGTCCTGAGAAGCTTTTATAAGACAAAGATTCCCAGCTTTAGGGATCTAATGGATCAGAATCTCTGGAAAAAGGGATCTGAGTACTGGTCATGATGCTGGCAATAATGACCACGGTGGGGAACCGGCTGTAGCTCAATTGGTAGGGCTCCAGTTTACCACATAGGAGGCCCTGGGTTCAGTTCCCGGGGCCTCCTCGAGCAGGCAGACCGCCTCGAGAAGGCAGGCCGCCGTGGGCAGGGCAAAGCCGCCGTGAGCAAGGGTAAAGCCGCCGCGAGCAAGGGCAAAAGCCGCTGTGAGCAAGGGCAGGCCCCCGCAAGCAAGGGCAGGCCGCCGCGCGGTGAGCTGACTCGGCGGGTTGACGCTGCGGGGGGAGACAAGCAGACACAGAAGAACACAAAAATGAACACAGCAAGAACAAGCAGAAAGGGGGATATATAAAAAAATACATAAATAATGACCACAGTGGTGATGATGATAGCAGCTAACATTTATGGTGTACTTAATATCTACTAGACATTGTGTGACATACACATATCTTTTTAACAGCCACGAGTAGGTAAAACATCATTTTCTATTTTACTGATCAAAAAAACTGAGGCCCAGAGATATTAAACCATTTGCCCAAGTCAGCTAATAAAAGGCAGAGCTAGAATTAGAACTAAAGCAGTCTCCACGCTCAAACCACCTATGTGCTATGTGGCAATTTAATTTTTAAAAGCCCCCAAGTGAATCTGATAAGCAGTTAGGAAGAGAATGACTGTCTATTGTATCCAAATTCTAAAAGTAAAACTATCTTTTTAATTCATACTTTCTGACCTTTACTTATTGATAGGTACATGAATTTTTGTTTTTGACTGGGAGAAAAATGTGCTCCTCTATTTGGAGGGGTCATACTCAGGAGAGCCAGACAACGGAGCAGTAGGGAGGAAGAATACCTCCTAGCAACCAGTCAACAGAACTTACCAGTCAACTCAGTGATGATACTGAAATCATCCTCATTGGATTTGGGTCAAAAGACAACAAAAAGCTTCTACAGCAAAGAAACCTACTTTTAATGGGACATTAATCAAAGTACTAACTTGATCTTTTAGTAGCATTATTCCACCACTGGATTGGATGGTACAAATCTCTCGATGCTTGTTCATGGCAATCACCAGCAAGCCACCCATTACACGTTCTTCTCGTTCATTAGGATCCACCAATAAATATGTTCTGAAAAGTATGTTAAAAGGATCTGAACAAATATGGAAAATTAAATACTTGTCATTTTTCAGAACAATGGATTTTTTTAAAAAGATGGCATCAAAAAATTCAACACAGTAAGGGTCTGAACTTGTGGATTTACTCATTTGAGTAAGTTTAAAAGGATAAAAGATGAGAATTACTGTTTATATGAACACAAAATGAACGTTAAGTGGCTATCTCTAGCTATTATGTGAAATCACATTAAGTCATCATATTATTTAAATAACATATAATCTAAACCTGATGCTATTTCTTTGATTAAATGACTTGTGGTTCATTAATAAAAACTTAGGTAATATTAATCTGGTTAATTTTAAAGTTTCCTTAATGTCCTATATTCTGAAGTTCTTCTATGTTCTATTAGAAGCTAATTTAAAAATAATATTGTCTATTTCAGTGCCACCCAATGTGTTAGCAACTAGCCAGTCTCATGCTTCAAATATGGATAGTCCAAATTGATATGTACTATGAGTGTAAAATATACACTGCATTTCAAAGATTTAGTGAAAATAAAAGAATGTAAAATAGTACATAAATAATTTTTAAAATATTTATTGCACATTAAAATAACACTTTGAGGGAGCAAATATGGCGCAAGCAATTGGGTGCCTGCCTCCCACATGGGAGGTCCCGGGTTCGGTTCCCGGTGCCTCCTAAAGAAGATGAGCAGACAAGCAGACAGATGAAGGAGCCATCTTGCAGGTGGGGGGTATAAACATAAATATATATATTTTTTAAGTCTTAAAAAAAAATACTTTGAATATATTAGGGTAAATAAAATATATCATAATTCATTTCACCTGCTTCACTCTTTTATTGTGTCTCCTGGAAAATTTTAAATTATATATATGGCTCACATATTTTTTTCTGGAAAAGTGCTGATCTTTTTCCTTCTAATGAAATTCTACACTGAAATGACTAAAATTTTTGTTTTTTTCTAGTCCTTATTCATGACATTGTAAAATATCTTATTTATACCTCCCTTTGTTTCAAAAGAGATTTAAAGCTTAAGCTTTCATTTAAAGGCACCCATTGCATAGATGAGGATTTAGCAGTGAGTTGTGAAGAAACAGCTATACAGGTAAGGAAACTACATTTTCTTTACCCCAGTTTCTGAGTCATTCCCCCATGTGACCTGCTCCCACAACTTGTCAAATTAGATGCCACAGGTCCTCTGCTCCAATTAACCCATAGTAATTCTTACTCCTTTTCTCAAATTAGAGCTTTGCATACAATTCTCTTAGCAACTTTACATCCCTAGGAAAGATAGGAGACCACAATGCCACAGTAAATTCATAAATTTATAAGTAGGCCATGAAAGGAAAAACATTGGGAATTATCTTCATTATAACAGCTGAGTTTGTCTCATCTATTAAGAAAGCGCTTTGCCTACCAATGCCCTTAAAGAGAAAGAAAAGGAACTATAAGGCTCTTCAATATTAAAGAAAAGCTTTGTTCATTTGTTCATGAGCATTTGAGTACAGCAGAAAAGCTCCAAACTACATTTATAATTTCAGCTCCATGACAAAGTGAGACTTACCCTTGCTGGAAGAAGGCAAAACTGACACAAATGGGCATGTGGTGTATACTCAATGGTACAGGATCACGCTCTTCAGGTGTATACTGTTTCAAAATAAAAAGTTCAACAATTACAGTCACTGAAAAAGTTATGAACAAAAAACTCAACTTGCACATCAAATATTAAAATAAAAAATGAAATTCTTTAAACCATAGTGAGACCCTAAATACCTTTTTTACTATTACCTATATGACTTTGCCATTCATGTTTCTCAAAACTTAGCATTTTTCAAAAGTTTTATTGAAGTATAATTTACATGCAATAAATCTACTGTTAAGTATATAGTTCAATTTTTAATAAATTTATAGTAGTTCCACCATCACCACTATCCAGCTTTTCAACATTTTTTTTAAACATTACCCCCTAAAATTCCCTTGAGTCTGTTTGTAGTCAATCCTCACTCTCATCCCCAAACAATCTCTGATTTGCTTTCTGTCTCTATAATTATGCCTTTGCTGGGCATTCTATAAATATGACTTTTCTGGGCATTTCATATATATGGAATCAATTTGTAATCTTTGGATCTGGCTTCTTCATTTAGTATAATGTTTAATCATTGTTCATCAGTGGTTACATCCTTTTTATTGCTAACAGGTATTCCATTGTATGGATATAAAACGCTTTGTTTATCCATTCACCATTGATTGACATTTGGATTGTTTCCAGTTTGGGGCTAATATGAACAAAGCTGCTATGAACATCTGCGTACAAGTCTTTGAGTGAACACATACTGTAATTGCTCCTGGGTGGATTCCTAGGCTTTGAACTGCTGGGCTGTATAATAAGTTTATGTTAAACTTTTTAAGAAAATAAACTTTTCCACTGTGGCTATACCATCAGAACTTTATAGTATTTTTTAATTGCCCAACTTTTCAAGCCCCCTATTTTTTCCTCTACTCTTTTGAACTTCCTTACACCAATTCCCTCTTCTAAAGGAACATATCTCTACTATTAATAAGTCTTTGTCCCTACCTCTAAGTTTTTAAAGAGTGTGCTCCAGTCCAATGCCTAGAAGCAGCACTGTGATTGTTTAGAAAAAAAATGGGCATCTGATGTTTCGTTTTGAAATCTCAAAATGCCAGTACACTGCACTTTCTGCCACGGTATTGCACTTTCATTACTCTGGTGTGTAATTTATGAGTCAAAACATACATACTCAACAAAGAGAAAGACAATGTAAACAGTGTAGGTCACTGTGGTCTCTGGGCCAGCAGCATCACTATCACCTAGGAATGCTATGTCAGAAGAGCTGTTAGAAATCCTCAGGTCTTACCCACAGGCCTACTCTGGGGGTGTGGTCTAGCAATCTGTTTTAATAAGCCCTCCAGGTTTTTCTGATGGACTTGTGCCATCTATTTCACTTAATGAACAAAAGTCCTGGAGGGAGATTTGAATCTGCTGATTCCTCAGTCCATTTCCGTTATCGCATGCGTCTTATAAAGTAAGCATTTCACTGTACTGAGAACCATGTATTTTTTACACATGTGGCCCCTAAGCATTAGCGAACTACTTTTCTAATGCGCAATCCAAAAAAGTAGTCATCCACTGGGAAAACTGGCTAGGCTGTGCTTCTATTGACAGACATTTAATAGAGGAGATTTAAGAGATTTCAAGGGCAATCTTGACCATGTGAAGTTTTTGCCTCATGAACAAATTTTAGAACTGAAATGCCATCTCAGCATGACTTCACTAATAACAGTTGCCTGCACATCCAGGACACTCATTCATTCATATGACTGAGCCTGGCTCACATCACAGGAGCTTACCAGTGTTACTTCATCTCCTTGTACTGACACATCAGGTCTTCGAAAGTGACACAGGGCCACAATTGCAGCAATGCTGGCAGCATCAATAATATTCCCATCATGATTTAATAAATGTAGGTCCACACGTATTTGCCAAACCTGAAAGTGAATTTAAAACAAAAATAAAAAGTCCTAATTCACCACAACCATCTTGTATTTATCAGGAAAAGTAACACTGTGTGCAAATGCTTCTCTTTCTGTTAACATGCATTTATTCCTTCTATTTTAGTAATAAAAATACATTTGGAAAAATATTAAGCCAAACATCTGAGATACCAATAGCTCACCTTTCTATAAGGCATTTGGCAATGTTAAAATACATAGTCTAAATAAATATTCTATGTGTAAGATATTCCCAACTTCAAATGTAACTATATTTTAATAGTGTTTCCTGAGTTTAAAAACCTCAAATTCTTATGTTTTACTTACTAATACTTATGATAACCTTACAAGTTATGCAACTAACAGGAAATATATTCAAGTAGGGGGTGAGAAAAGAGAACAGTTAAGTGACATTTCAGGAATCAAAAGGCTGGTTAAAATACCTTAATCAAGAATAAAATGCCAAATATCATTATGTAGCACAAGTTACTGAAACTAAGATTTCCAATATCAGCCCTACCAATAACTCATTTTGTGGTCCTGTGTAAATCAATAAACCTATCCAAATGAAGGATTTAATCCATTCTTCAATTCTCTACCATTAAAAAGGAAAACTCTACCTAATTCTATCAACTCAAATAACAACAAAAAAGGACAGAATATATGAAAAGGCCACAAGTTCTTTGAATGAAACATTTTACACAAATCCAAGTTGATATTTTCATCCTTTTAGTATGATTTTGTCCCTTCACAAAGAGATGGCACAAGGCTGTACAGGTAGCACTTAGGAGCATATAAAGTGAAGTGAACTAGTACAAAATTAAATTAACTAATGAGAATGAAATTATAACTATAAGGTCCCACAAATCAACAATATGCATCCTAAGTTTAAGAATCTTGGGCATATCCCCCACCTTTTCACCAGCAACAACACAGAGAGATTCAGTGTCTATACACTTCGAATTTCTTAGACATCTTTCCAAGAGTCGATTCAACTTCACCAAGAGATCTGACTGCCTATGAAAATAGGAATGGGCTATTGTTATGAAATATAACACCAGGCATTAAAACAATAGCACACTGCAGTTAGGCTTTCCTCAGACTAAAGGAGCTTAAGAAAAAGATATAAATACCTGCCAGGTTCAAAAGCTGGGGCAGCCATCTGAGAGAGCTCAAGATTAAAAAAAAGAATACCTTCTGTGGCCCTATTGAGTTTTGGAGAAACAAGTTCACAGGAAACCTGTCCAAGAACTCTGCAAAGATAAAGGGGACAAATCTGTTATTTAAATATATTTACTTTCCAATGAAAAAAAGAGACATAAAATCTTAAACAGATACCAACTGAGTTTTGAGTCTACCGAGTAATAACACACATGGCATGACATCGTAAGAGACAGAAGTTACACATCAAATACGGTAGTAGAATATTTGCAAAAATAAAACATATTGGTAAACCTAAAAAGATTTTTTTAACTCTCTCATTACCATATTTACTATTCCATACATTTTTAACTGAAATCAATAACCTTTTTATCTCTTTCTAAAACAAATGTTTTCTGATACAAGATGGCATGAAAACTTGAGACTTTCTTAAGACTATTCATACACCATGGTTTACAAACATTATTCAGCCAAATAACCTCACAACTTCCAAATGAACACAAAAACATAATTCTCATGCTACTCAGGAAAAAAGAGGAAAGTGGGACCCATAGATATCTTCAGGATTTCTCCATTCCTCACATTAGAATGTGAAAGAGAAGAGGTCACTGCAGTACACAACACAAATTGAGTCTAAACACAGTTGGCTGTCAATATAGTTTATAGAGGTCACGAAGAATGCTATGAAACTCATGTGACAGGAAATACATTTATGATGGTTAAAAAATTAACTAAAAGTTGTTACTATAAAACCAGAAAAATCTTGTGTTAAAGAAAATATACTTATTATAGGCAGCTAAAAAAAGTACTGTCCAGACTTCCTACCTGCTGTTAAACAACTGAATCAGTTTTTTTTAACTGCTGCCTGCTGAACTTACATATAATTTGAATCCTGTTACCTTGTTTTCCCAAGTTCCACAATACAGCACCCATAATCTGTTCCAAATGAGATCTTTATGTTCCTATAATCATAGGTTTGTCTGCCATCCAGCCGCTGTAAACACAAGATTCATTCATTTATTCCTTCAACAAATATTTATTGAGGAGCTACTATGCGCAAGGGCCTGTTCTAAACACCTGGAGAAAAATGGGATCCTAACCTCACCATCACAGAAAAACGGAAGCCGACAGTCGCTGGGAACCCAAGGAGGCAGAATAATGTCCGCGAGTGTAAGGATGCAATAGCAGTTCTCCACTGGGCCTCTCTAGCTTAGCGATGGCAAGGTCTGAGTGCCAGGCGCGAAGGTTGAGGTGGGCCGGCAAAAGAGCCCAACGCAGCGCGGTTTCGACGGGGTCACGTACCTTTTTCTCTTCAATAGCACGGAGTAAGAAACGGCGCTCGCAGTTTGAGAGTGGCGTCTCTTTCATGGTGTGACGGGTCGCAAGCCCCACCGGCCCCAAAATTAGGTGGAGAAAGTCGAATTTACGCCTACCACACACGCGCGCGACACACTCTGCCGCGCCGGATATTTGCGTCATCAAAACGCGGCTGCCGACAGTGGGAAAGCAAATGAACAGGTCTTCGCTAGTGCGCAGGCTCACAGGAAGGTCTAGACAGACAAGTGGCCTGGAAAAGAGAAGGTTCTCAGGTGGATGTGTTTTATTAACAGGAGGATTTTTCTACCTTTTTTTCTGTGAAGTGCTGAGAAGAAAAGAAGAACACACATACAGCAATCAACAGAGTGATAGGAATTAGAGCTCTCACACTTTACACTCTTTCCTCAATTCTAGCGGGTTAGGCTAAGCAGGTATTATTGCTATCTTACGGGTAAGGAAGTTAAGATTTGGCTACTAAGAAAGCTGAAGAGGCAGAGCGTGGAGCCAAAATAAATAGGAGAAACTGAGAATGATGGGGCGTGGGTGTGGAGTAGGGAGAAGAAAGATGAGAAGGTGAGCTGCGTATTACTGTGGGCTGAAGATAAAACCTTGTAGGAATTGAGAAGTTGACAAGAATTGAGAACTTTGTAACTTTGTAATTGAGAATTCCCACTTTGTAACTAATCGTGTTACAACTATTGTTGACTGTAACTAAATTTACTGGTTTTTGTTTATATATAGTCTCTCAAATTATTTTAAACTGATAGACTTCTTTTTATGGGCAGAGCAGGGGTTTTAACCTTTTTTGTTCCATGAACCCATTTGCCAGTCAGGTGAAAATCACAGACACCTTCCTAGTCCACCCTATACTGTGTATTATCTCACCTGCACCAACAGTCCCCACAAGAATAATGTTTTTTTTTTGAATTTCAATTCAAACTCACAGACCGCTTGTTAAGAACCCATAGCATAGAGGAAGCTTATTCGTTCTGTGCTGCCAACCACTCAGTTTTTGTAGAGTGGGGATATTAAGTAGTAGTTAAAAGCAGGAAATCCTGACTGCCTGAGTTCAGGATCTAGCTGCCATTGACTAGTACTGTGACCCTGAGCAAGTATTTAACCTATGTGCCTCACTTTCCTCATTTGCAAAATAGGGTAAAAAACCCTTTGATTGTGAGGGATAAAAACGAGTTAATATATGTAAAATGCTTAGAACAGTGCCTGGCATGGAGTAGGCGCTTATTTAAATGCTTGTACGTTATTTTGTATCCTTTCGCTAGCGGCAGAGTTAACGCCTTCATTCTTTTGGCTCTTCTCATGTGTTTTTTTCTACCAGTGATACCTTGTAGTCTCGATTTGTACTACATGCAGCCATGTACTATTTATAGACGGCTTACTGCTTCCCAAGAATAATGCAGGTGCTGGACGAAGAGGGGATGGACAAGATCCTTGCCCTCAAGGGATTTATATTCTCTTTAGAGGAGACAAACAAATGTATAAAATGATTTCACAGACTAATAAGTGCTCTATGCGGATAGGGATCCTATTTTACTAGGGGCAGTTACAGGAAGAGGACATTTTGGAGGGGTGACAGGATTAAGTAAATCCTTAGTAATGAGAAGAAGATGGCTATATCATCCGGGGAAAAGAAAAAGTGTTTCAAGCATAAGGTACAACATGTGCAAACACTAAGATAGGAATGAGTTCAACATGTCCTGGAGACCGGAATTGTAAGGAAACAGGAAAGTGGATGGAAATTATGCGCACATGTTCAGACAACTGATTAATTTCCAAATTATGAAAAGGGATAAAGGTCGTTTAAGTTCAGTTTGTTTGTTTGTTTGTTTGTTTGTTTAGGAGGTAAAGGGAATGAACCCAGGACCTCATACATGGGAAGAAGGCACTGAACCACTAAGCTATAGCTGCTCCCCAAGAGAGTTGTGTTTTTTTTTTCATTTGTTTGTTTGTTTGTTTTTAGGGGATAGCAGGGACTGAACCCAGGACCTCGTACATGTAAAGCAGGCACTCAACCACTTGAGCTACATCCACTTCCCATTTAAGTTCTTTAACAACATAAGTTCATGTTTATAGTGTAAAGTTTCACTATAGAACTCCTGGCTGTTACATTCATCAATGAAATCCTATAGTTCTTTCAGTGGACATTTAGTCATTTCTCTTTCCCTTCCAAAATGAAATAGGCTTTTATTCAAAGAGCCTCTCCTTTCCTCGAAGGCAGCATGGTAGTGGTAAGAGTCTGTACCTGGGCTTTAGATAGATTTTGCTCTTTAAGGTATTATGGTACTATTTTGAGATAATATGTTTGTGTGGAAGACAGTGTCTAAGGTGCCTTCAATGATCCCCACCTCCTATATTCAGAACCTTGTAGAATCCCTTCCTTTTGAATGACTTGCTTTTAAGCCACAGAATACTTCAGCATTGCAGAGCTGTCACTTCTGTGATTAGATTTCAATCTACTGTAATTTACAATCTTGGAAACAAACGCTCTTTGCCGCTGGCTTTCATGAAACAGATTGCCATGTTAGGAAGGCCCACATGGCAAGGAAATGAGGGCAGCCTCCAGCCAACAACCAGATAGAAACTGAGGCCCTCAAAACACAGTCAGAAAGGAACTGAATCCTGCCAACAATCACATAAGTGAGCTTGGAAAGCGATTCTTCCCAAGCCAAGATTTCAGATGAGACCCCATCCCTGGCTGAAGACCTACCCAAGCTGTGCTAGGATTCCTGACTCACAGAAACTGTGAGTTTAGTGGAAAAAGAGCCCAGGCTCAGGGCCAGAAGTAATAGATAACTAATGCAAATTCTATCCCAAACTATTCTCAGGTTAAGTATTATTTCTGGATCTCATAATTCACTGGTCTATTCTCATCTTGATGGTATTTCAAAGAAAATTTCCATGTAACTTTTTTTTTTTTTACAACCTCTTAGGTCATTCCCAAAATATTTTGTAAAGGGATTTCTAGCAAATAAGATGCTAGATCTGTAGCACTGAAATGTTATTCACAGTATGCTTTGTTTGGGGATCAGGAGTTTTGTTGCCCCCCCTCCCCTTTTCTTTTCTTTCTTTCTTTTTAAATTAATGTGTTTTAAGAGGTTGCCTGAGAGGAAAGCATGATTTTGAATCTCAAGAATCTTGTTGTAGTTAAATACTACTGTACTAGAACTGTAATTTATAGTTCTGCCAATAGAAATATCAGGGAACATGACCTCTAAACCTGCAAATGGAAAGCTATTGACTAACTTTGCTTTAACTTTAAAAAACAAACACAAAACTGAGCCTGAAAGTGTAGTTTCTTTAAAGTCATTGACAAACAAAAATCCTTTTGGTAATGGATTTTTATCTCATCTGAAAATGCTCACTGAAAAAGCAGAATGCTTGTTGGAATCTCTGTTGTGAGTACAAATCTATAGGAAAAAAATTGATAACTGCTTATAGTGGAAGATCGAAAATAATAGATTATATATTGCTTGTTATGTGTTTTTTATTTTTCTTTAATTTTTTAAAAAATTGTCTTTAGTTTTTATTTCTGGTGTCACTGACATAAGTTAGATTGTGCACAAGTAAAAGAAAAATCTGTTAAGGATTCAGTCATCTATGTAAGCATTTTTTGTGAAGCTATTATGTGCCAGGCTCTATTCCATGCACTGGGCTCAGGTAGTAGACAAAATAGACAAAGTTCTTTGGAACTTACCTTACAGAAAGACAGATGGACAATAAAATAAATCAGTAATAAGCAAATGAATAATGCCAGACAACAAATGATACAAAGAAAAATAAAGCCAGTCTGGAGGTGTCACATGCTGGAGGCCAGCCGTGATCTCACCAAGGGTCCGGTGTGGGCACTGAGCTGCGGGCAGTGTGACTCAGTCTTGTGCAGTCTGCTCTCAAGCTCTGCAGGATCAAGACGGTGTTTCCTCTTCCCTCTCCTATGCATCAGGAGTTCCAGCCTTTGGCCTGACCCAGCCAGTCTATGGCTTCAGTTTTGGAAGAGCTACAGAAAGATCTGGGAGAGGTGAAGGTATTTCTGGAAATGGCCACTAGAAAAAGAGTATGTGATGCCCTTACAACTGAAAAATCCCAAAGTTGAAACAGAAATCAAGAATAAGAAGCAGCAGAAATTACAAGGGAAAGCAGAACCTCTTGAAAATGAAAAGCCAGAGGCTGTGGTTGCTCTCTTTACAACAGGATATACAGTGAAAAATCAGTAATTATGGATGGGATCAGTTAGATAAGTTTGTGAAAATCTACATTACCTTAATTAGAGTTCATCAAGAGAATGTGCAGGTGCATTTCACAGGGAGATCATTTGATCTTCTGTCGAAAAATCTAAATGGGAAGAATTACTCCATGACTGTGAACAACCTCTTAAAAAAACCTGTCTCTGGGGAGGGCAGTTAAAAAAAAGTCAAGACTGATACAGTTCTTATGTAGAAAGAAAGGAGAAAACATGGGTGGGACTACCTGTCTCAGGTTGAAAAAGAATGCAAAGAGAAAGAAAGCCCTCCTATGACACTGAGACAGCTCCTAGTGAGGGATTGAAGAACATTCTAAAAAAAAGTTATGAAGACGAAGATGATATGAAATGAACCATTAATAAAACACGGATGGAATCAAGAGAGAGACAGGCCAAAGCAGATAGAATTTTGAGGTCCTTTGGGGAGCTGCAATGTGGAAATATCAATATTTCTAATAAGGGAATGTTGGGGTACTGCATATAAACAATTTGACCACTAATTATTTACATGGCCTTCTTCCAAGTAAAGGAAATGAATTCTGCATTTCCTACTGAAGGATATATTTAAATAAAATGTGCTTATTAAACACTTCATCCAAAGGTGGACAAAAATAAAATAAAGGCAGTCATGGGCAATAGAGAGTGGCTGGTGGTTACTGTTCAGGTAAGGAAACCAGGAAGAAGGCCTTCCTGGTGAGACATTTGAATAAACCTGAAATTGTATAAATAAATGATTATGTGGACTTTAGGATTCAAAATGACCAAGTATACTGTGAGGAAGGCTGCTGGAAACAAATAGTCTTAAGAGTTTGGAAGAGGATTCTTGGGTAAGTACTTGGTACACCTGGATGTGGTTTCATGAGAAGGGGTTTAGTGGAAAAAGAGCCCAGGCTCAGGGCCAGACTGCCTGCTGTGAATTCTACATGGACAATTTATGAGCTATGTGGCCTCAGGCAAGTTGTAAACTTCTCTGGGAAAAATAAACAAAACAAAATGGGGCTAATAATATAATGCCTACCTCACAAAGTGGTTATGAGGTTTAAATAAGAGTTAAAATGTGAAAAGCACTTAGAACAGTGCTGAGTCATATTTAGCAACAATAAATATTAGCTACTATTAATGGGGCTCCTTGATAATGACATTTGTTCTTCATTAAATGAGGTCAACATATTCTGCTCTCCATAGGTATAGTGATAGACCTTTTAAAATGGTTGGGGTGTAACCTTCAAATCTGCAAACACAATTTCCTAGGTGACTTTCATGGCCTCTAGGAAAGTTTCAGCACAGAGGCCCAGAAATATGTTCCCAGACACATTGAGGACAATGTAACCTACATTGTTAAAACAAAGGTATAAAGTGGGTATCAAAGATTCTTTGAAGTCACGCAAGAATGTCACACATTTTAAAAATATGTAACTTTCATAGTGGGTTAGGGCTTTGGCATCAGGCATCCTTGGGTTTAGACCCTGGCTTAGTAAACTGTGTTGTCTCGGCACGTCATTTAACCTCTCTACAATGGAATTGTTATAACTGACACTCATAGCATTTATTATATGCCAGACACTGTTCTAAATTGTTTAATGCATTAATTTATTTAATAATCACAATCTCCTTTCAAGATAGTTACTATTATTGTCATCCCTATTTTATAGATGAGCAAACTGAGACAGAGATTAAGTGCCTTGCTCAAGGTCACCCAGCCATTATGTGGCAGAGTCATGAATTGAATGCAGGTGGTGCTGGAATCCAGGCTGTCTGGCTCCACATCTGTGCTTAAGCCACACACTCTACTGCCTCTTGATAACAACTGTTTCTACCATATAGGGTGTTGTAAGGATTAAAGGAGGTGGTAGGTAAGCCCTAGATACAATGGAAGATGCAAAGCACTCAATAAATGTTGGATGATTGTCTATGTAAACACAGTAAATTATATCATTGTAAATAGAATACCCAGATACTCTCTTACGGCTAAATTGTTCAATTATTTTAATCTTTTTAGATTTCCTTGTTTGTATTACATCAGCTTTACAAAGCCATTAGACTAATAACTCTATTTTGATAGGGCATTAGATTATCTGACAATTTGTTTGTGCTGAACCCATGCTGGCTCTTGATGGTTACCTCTTAAATTGATAAGTGTTCACAGACCTTCTGCTTGGGAATCTGTTTTTGAATTCGCCTGCCATCAGTGTCAAACTTGTTATTCTGTATAGTTTATGATATTTGCCTTTTTTGCTTCTTGGATTTTGAAGCACTTCTGGTTCTCTTCAGGATGAAAATTGGGCTTACAGTACTGGTATACTTTATTAGTGATGAAGACCATTGGAAATTTTCAGCATAATTTCAATTGTTCTTGAAAGTGATGGGATGACTACATTGTACTTGAAGAGCATTTGAATCATATGACTAGCAACTGATCCTATTTCAAACCATAACTCTATCAAATTGTGGGGCTGATCCAGCATAAAATAAGATTACCCATCTGTTAGAGGAAAAATTCCAACAGGAAAATTTAGGTAGAATGTGAGTCAGATAATGTGACATTCTTCTGCCATGTAAATAAATCCTATTTATTTTAACAAAACCATATGTTTTGAAGGAGTGAAAAAAAAAAGAAAAGAAAATGTAAAAATTTTGTACACCTAACCCCTTGACCAATTAGATCTTCTAGTACATTTGAATTCCTCAGAGCTATAATTGGACTTTGGAAATAATTCAGTCATTTTCTTTGCACCAAGCATTCCCAACTACATTTTTCCTTCTCAAATAATTGGTGATCACTTAAACATAGCAAAGAAATTACTTTGCACACTTTTGTTTTCTTTCAAGATGGAAATTCTGGAATGAAAGATAATAGTGCAACTTCTGAAATATTAAAATGTATAGTCCATGATCTCCCCTCTTAAACTATCCAAAGGTCAATTGAGTTGTGGGGAGGTGAGAATTAAACTTCCTAACTTGGGTTGGTCAAGTTAGCATTTCATCTCTATAATTTATCTTTTTTGTTGTTGTTGTTGTTACATATCCCCCCCCCCTTTCTG
>PVKH010010831.1:0-18091 GCA_004027955.1 Chaetophractus vellerosus | reverse complement strand
ACCCATATTCATGTTTTACATGAGGTTTTACTATCTTATACCGTCCCATGTTACAGTTTTTAGCTTTCCTTCTGGTAATATACATGACCTTAGACTTTCCCTTTCAACCACCGTCATACCTATATAATAGCTCTGCTAGTTACAAATACAATGATACGCTTTCACCATTTCTATTCATTTCCAAAGATTGATTTCCCATAACATTTTAAGAGGTTCAAAATAGGTGCAGTACAGAGTAGGGGAAGAAGTGATTATGGAGTTAGCCAAATGCCTGGATATCCACAAGTTGATGGTGGCACTTTACTTTGCATCAGAGCAATTTAGAATTGATTCCTTAGTTCATTTTGCTGACTAGCATATCCTTCTAACTTATAACAGCAGGTCATGGAAGACTTCATGAAAAAGGGAATACAATATATAGCCTGTTATTTCTTAAGGAAAAAAAGTAGGTCTTCCTGAACTTTCTAGAACAGATACAATGGAGTCAAAAGTAAACCTTTGAGGGTATTTGCCATGCTAAATTGTACAGGTGTTTATTTTATGCTTCTGAGGAATTTGTTGTACTATCAGAAAGAAAACTCAGCTCAATATGACATCAAAGCAAAAAGTTACTGAAATTTGAATTTATAATAGTTTAGGAAAAAATATTTTAATGATATATCATCAGTAATGCTAAAATTAGCAGCAGTGGGCTTGGGAATTAAAGCATAATGTAATTTCAAAAGTTATTGATAATATTGAGCAAGTGAAAATAAGCTTTTGTTATCCAGGAGTGCAAACAGCAACAGGCTTATATTAATCGAGCAATACCAGGAGTAGCTTGACTGATAGACTATTTGCTTGCTGAAAGGGGGGAAAAAATGGTTAAAAATGAGGTATACCAAACCCAGTTAATCAGAAGTTTATCTTTCATGCCCCAAATTTCAATTAATGAGGTTTTCCAGTAGCACAGGTTTATAGGAACTCTCCACCATGGGGAAATTTAGTTTCCTTGATAGTGCTTCATATTTGTTAGCACTCATTTTCTATAGAAATGTAAAAGGCAATGGAATCATGAGTCTATTGAATCAAAGACCAAAAGCATCATTATGATTGTAGTTACTTGCGTCTTCCCCCTCTCCCCCCATGCCCCACATAAACTTTGCCTCTAGAATTGCCACGGAAGATATTAGGCTGAATTCTCATTCTGCCCTTCTCTGGCAATCCATTTCCAAGAAAAAGCAGGAGAAAAGCATGATTATCAACTCCATTGTAAACCTATAGTTGCTAAAAAAATAAGCTATTAGAGAGGTAAAGGTGAGGAGGAAAACAATGTTGGCTTACAGTCTAACTCCAGTTCTCTTTATAATATATATGTGACTTTGAAATAAAAAGATTCTTATGGTACTAGGCATTTTATTCTTTATTCTTATGGCAAAAAAAAATATTAAACCTTTGTCTCTGTGATGGGTAGCACTTAGAAGTATCCAGTGTGAAAGTAATTGGACTCCATTATATTTTCAGTGTTACATCAATCTAAAGAAAGAGGATATTGCCATCACTGAAATCTTTGGGAAAATGTGTTCTCTTTAGGACCTTCCTTAAAATTTCAACTTAGATATGAAAAAAAATATCCTGCCACACTGTGAAACAAAGCAGAATAATTACAAAGCTTACAAAATCTGAAGCGTTTGACTGTTCTGTGTGAGCTTGGAAAACATAAATCTTGATATGTAGAAGGTTGCAAAAAAATAAGTAGGTTAAGTTTCAAAGTTTCATTTTGGGTCAGCTGTACTGAATCATGTTATATTTTATGTAATTCAGATGGTAAGCAAAAACATACTTTTAACTCTATGAATGTTTGCTAAGGGTTAAAAAACCACTTGTATCAGATTTAGTGAAAACCCTCCTAAGCAGTTAAGTGAAATTAAAATTTTTGTGAAGAAGAGCAAAGTAATGTACAAGAATAGTAAATATAATCTAAATCAAATCTTGATGAAAGACAATTCCTTGATCCACCTGGGAACTGAATTGAGGCTTCCTGAGTCTCCTCTTTGGGTGTTCTTATGACATGATAAGTATTTTCTTTTGAAGGCCAAATCAACCCAGAAGAAAAACAAATATTGCAACTTTGTCAATACCAGTGTCATAGAAATGAGTTCTCACTCTGAACAAGATTTATGGCTGTGAACAGTTTTGTCATTTAGTCTGACTCAATTCCCACCCTCTGTTAACTCCTCACAAGATATGATTTCCCCATTTCTTAGAGACAACAGCATAACTGTGCTCATCAACATCAGCAGGAGCTTATTCTTTTTGAGATATCCCTGTATTTGAAGAAATAAATCTTTACTAAGTGCAGAGAAGAAAACTAACAAAGTCTGGACGAGTTTCCTATAGGAAACAGTCATCCCTATTTGTCAATCCATTTATATTCTATTCACTGACTCCTTTAATCCTGGTTTATCTAGTGCTTTCCCAGGTATATTAACCCTGAAGAATATGTAATATGAATCCCATTTTCTAGACCTGATGATGGAATTAAGGAGAATGCAAATTGAGGACAGTACAGGAAGTCTAAAAGCCATGCCCTCATCATCTAGGCATTAGAGCAAAAGGGACTAAATGGTGACTTGTGAACTTCAGCTATTTCTGTGGGACTCTGACATACCTTTCTGCTACTGCTACTGCTTCACGTACTCACAATGATTACATGCATGTCCAAAGTAGAGATTTTAGCCAAAACTGGGAGGGGAGCCACTAGCCCTGCCATAGCACTCAATGTTCACCAACCGTGCAATCTGTAATTCCCTGGTTGTTCCTAATTTCATTTATTCTGTCCTATCAGCCTTAAAGTACACTTGTATTTTTTAAACCAGTTGTCCTAATATTTGGGGGGGGGGAGGTCATTGAAATTTTAGCTTCCTTGGATAGATTCCTAGACTTTTATAGATTTGCTAATTCCTAATCTCTACTCTGCTTCCTACTGTTGCCAGTTTATTTTATCTCCCCATCCTAATTGTACCAGGGCAGACTCCCACTGGGTACCAAATGGCCACGCCCTCTAGCGTCCACCAAGAGAGAAACACCTGCATATAACCCACCTCATCTACCTGGAAAACTCACTGACATTATCAGAATTTGCTGTTCTCCCAGTTTATATCTTGAAGACACAGGATATCAAATATCCTTTCAAGTGCTTTTCCTTTCCCTTTTATTTTAATTTTTGTAAATGCTTGGTAAATAGTCCTATTTTGTCCTTAGCCCTGAATAACTGATAAGTCAACATATCAGTATTTTCCCCACACATATAAAAAACATGTATATGCTTAGAATCATCCTAAGGATACATTTTTCCCTGGCAATAATTGATTCCAAAAGTTCAGACTGTCTATAAGAGGCATTAGTAAGAGCTTACCATTTTAGAAATTTCTACAAGACTCTTGCTTTCTCCAGTATTGAGGAAGAAGATTTAATAATTTGTCCTTTAAAGAAACTCATAATTCCAGTTTTTCAGTATTCTTTATTATGTAATAAATTTAGCATATTCTTTTCTTACATATCTGAAATTTGTGTATTTTTCTTACATAAATGGGATTATAATATGCCTTTGTCACCTTATTTTTTCTTTTGTGAAAATTACAAAAATAATATGCAATTCCATTCTCATTACTGCAAACATCATAGATTGTGGAAGTAGATGGAGTAAAACAAAAAGGCCCACCTTTTTCTTCACATACCTCTCCCCACCAAGGACTTTCTTAACCACTAACACTTTGATGCATATCACTCCAGTACTTAAAAATTTTTATATGTGTATGTGTGTGTATGTATGTTTACAGATAGTTTTTTACATAAACTGGATATACTAAACCTAGTGTGCTGGTTTTTTTGTTTTATTTACATAATAAATTTTGCAGCTCTTCTATATCAGTACATCAGAAGCTCTCAGTTCTTCTTAACGGTATAAATGTCTATGCAGGAGTCATGGTATAATTATAATTTATTTTACCATGTCTCTACAGATGGATATTTAGTTTTATTTTCTCTAAATTTTTAATATTTCAAATGATGTTATGTCAACTGCTTAGACATTTATCTTTGTATTCTTGTTTAAGTATTTCTTGAAGATGGAGTTTTACAGATCGCCTTTCTGATTCCAAGGGTATGGATATATAAAATTTTATAGACACTCATTATCAACTGTCTTCGCATCCCCATACAAAAAGACTGTATTTTGGGGAGCGGATGTGGCTCAAGCAGTTGAATGCCCACCTCCCATATGGGAAGTCCCAGGTTCAGTTTCCAGTGCCTCCTAAAGAAGACAAATAAACACAGAGCAGACAACAGGCAGACAACGAGCAAAACAAAAAGCAGGACAATGAGGAAACAACAAGTAGACAAAGCAAAAACAGACAGGGAGTAGATGTGGCTCAAGCAGTTGAGCTCCTGCCTTCCACATGGGAGGTCCCGGGTTCTGTTCCTGGTGCCTCCTAAAGAAAAAAAAGACATACAATGAGCAAAAACAACAAGCAGATAACGAGTAAAAAAAAAAAAAATGAGCAAACAGATGAGGGAGCCATGGGGGTGTGTGTGAAAATACTGTATTTACACTCTTAAGAAGTATAAATGGGAGGTTCCATTTCTCCTTCCTCTCACCCCATACAAGATATTATCAGTCTCTTTTAATTTATGTTTATCTGGGAGTGAAAAACTCTTATTTCTTGTTTTAATTTGTATTTCCCTGATTAAAAGTGAGGCCAAGTTGATTTTTCCAATTGTTTCCTAAAGCAATGATCTCCAGAAGGATCAAACAGCTAAAGGTGAAAAAAAATTTTTCAAGAAACTATAGGAAGATATGTAATTACCAAAGGATGAACACATAAAACAAAAGTTAATCAAGTTTTTTACCACATATATAAAAAATTATGCATGCAAAAACCATCATGATATAGTTAAAAGACACTTAACAACTAACATATTGAGAGGAAATACTTGCTATATAGGGTAAATAAAACATTAATATCCAGAATATATAAAGAGCTCCTACAAATCAGTAAGAAAAAAAACCCAGTAGAAAAATGAGCAAAGAAAAACTTTGTAGAAGAGGAAAACTGAATGGCCAAAAACCTGTTTTTTTGTTTTTTTTACTATTAGCAATATAAAATGGCTGTCTTATTATGTCAGTACATGTAGATCTTCTTGATTCTTTTAAACAATTGTATGGATTACTATTGTTTATTTTTTGTTGCTGTTTATTAAGCAGTTTTATTGAGATATATTCACATACCTTATCTATCCAAAGTGTATCATCGATAGCTTTTACTATAATCACAATGTTGTACATTCATCATCTCAAAAATTTATTTTTATTTTAACATTAGTCTGTTGATAGACATGTAGGTTATTTTCTGTTTTTTTTTCAAATGATAATTCTATAGGGAATGTGTATGTTTCTTATACACTTACCTGATTATTTCTTTGGAATAAATTCCTAGAAGTTAATTGGCTGGTTCAAATGATATTCACATTTGAAATCCGTTATGTATTATCAGATTACCCTCCAGAAAGGCCTACCAATATTGGATGAAAGTGGACCTTTCCTTACAAACCACCAACATGAGGCATTAACAAATTTTTTATTCTTAGCCATTCTAATAGGTGGAAAATTTTGTCTTAAAGTTTGATTATTGCTAGGATTGTGTCCTAATGTTTATATTTTAATGTTTATATGTTGTTTATTTTTGTTCTTTTATTAATTGCATATTCTTTCCTTTACCCATTGTTCTCTTGGTATGTATATTGATTTATGAACTATTTATACATTATTGATAGTCCTTTTCTGTCACGGTCACATATGTTGCCATTTTTTTCTTATTTGACTTTTAACTCTATTCATGGTTTCCTTTGACAAATAAATTTTATATGGTCAAATATATCAGTCTTTTATGTTTTCTAATTTGGGTATTTTATTGTTATTGTTGTTAAAATGTAGTATGATAATTAATGTACTTATGTTCCTTCAGTATACATTATCTTTATTCCTATCCCCTAGAAAGTACAGAAAATTTATTGTTTTTTTTAAATGCCACAAGGAAAACAATTCTTCCAACACCTATGAGTTTGAGTATACAGCTCCTATAACTTGTTTTATTTATCATCGTGTTTTACTTGTCAATATTTTGCACATCATAGTACTATTTTGACATCAGTTTAATTCATCTCTGTTCATTATTTGTTTAGCCACCTGTATCATATCTGTTTTAGGTCATTATTTTTTCTCTAGATTGTATTAGCTTCAAAATGAAATGTCTTCATACAGGTCTGGCACAGTACCACTTACTTAATAACTGCTTCTTGATGATGGCTACATAGGTGAGACTCTAGAAATGGACACTTTCAGGTCCTGGCAAGTCACATGACTCCTACAAACTGAATATAGATCCTACTAGCAGCAAACCTTTGACATCCTTTCACCAGACTTGACCATTATATTTAAAAGAAAGAACAGTATAGTCTTACTGGTGTAATGGATCTACTGTATATATTCTCACTGCTTTAAATTCACTGATCATATAAAAGGGGAAAATGCACTAGCTCAGTGTTTGATCTTTACCACATAGATCTAACGTCATGATCAATTGCTTTCAGTATATTCTTTGAAATCACATAAAGGTTCATATGTGCCAAATTTCATAAGGATCACATGATAAGGTCAAGAAATACAAATTCCATGGCAGAATTTATATGCCCAGTTCACATATGACAGTAATACTCTATAACCATATGTTGGATATAATACACTGTATGTAAATGCTATTCTTGAAAGCAATTCAATCAATAAAACCTAAAATAAATAACACTTTAATAACACATTTCAAGTCAACTGAAAATAGAATAGATGGACTCTGTGGCAAGAACATCCCTATAAAATTGACATTCAGAGGCCATTAAAACACACAGAGAAAAACAATCTTGAAACTAAAGAAAAACTGTGAATAGTTAAAGTTTAAAAAAAAAAGCCTATTGCATTGTATGCCAGGATACAGCAGTCGTTTTTATTTAAAGAACTATTTAAATAAAAACCATAGATTGCCAAGCATTAAAAAGCAAATTCAGTTTACCATTATCAATAGCTAAAAAAATACGTAGCACACAATATTAAGCAGAAAAAAGCAAAAGATATACAGTATTACGAAAGAAAAAAAAAACCTCCAAGTTTTTCTGATAATTGTGACTATTGAAACATTGACCACTTTTTATCATTAATGAGTATGGAGAAAGCTACTGAAGTTAACTTCAAAAGCCTAGCAATAAAAAGTGATTGTAGTGTCAGTAAAACTTTGAAACAGATCAAGTAACCCCTAAGTAGCACTAATACACTGCGTCTTTGAACATGTGTGACTTTATTTTTTAGATGAAAAGGTTGCCTTTTTTTCCCCTTAATTTGTTTCCAATATCATGTTTAAAAAATATCCAACTATTCAACTGTTAATAGTCACAGCTCACAAAGTACAGATAATTTACCTTCACTAAAAAATGATATAAGTTAAGATTTGAGATATCTTTTCCCCTTTGACCTGGTTTTCAAAAACAGGGTTTCGTCATTCCCCCCATCTTTCTGGATAGAAATGCATGTGTACAAACAAATAAATCAATGAAGCTTGCATACAATTATTTAACCAAATTTTTTTCTCTCGTTTATCAATTTGAACTCTTAGACCAAAATGAGATATTTGCGATGTGATTGATGTTTTTATTTTCAATTTATCACTTCAGATCCTGGAAAGACTCTGCCAGAAGCCCTTGACTACTGCACAGTTTGGCTGCAGACTGTACCTGGAGAAATAGACAGCAAAAGTGGTATTCCACCATCCCTTGTAATGCTACAAATTAAAGACTTTCTTAATGGACCAGGTAAGAAAATAATTTAAGTCTGTGTACGTTCTTTTAATATGACCATATTAGCATATACATAGAATCTATTATAAAGTAATCTTTTTTTAATACATTTTGTTGTTGTTGTTACATATCCCCCCCTTTCTGCTTGTTCTTGCTGTGTTCATTTTTGCATTCTTCTGTGTCTGCTTTGTCTTGCGGGCGACGCGCCGAGTCAACTCACCGCACAGGCGGCTTGCCCCGCTTGTGGGCGGCTCTGCTCTGCTCGTGGGCGGCTCTGCTCTGTTCGCGGGTAACTTGCCCTGCCTGTGGTGGCTTTGCCCTGCCCGTGGCAGCTTTGCACTGCCCATGGCGGCTTTTTGCCCTGCACATGGCGGCTCTGCCCTACCCACTGTGGCTTGCCCTCTCAAGGCGGTCTGCCTGCTCGGAGAGGCCCCCGGGAACCGAACCCGGGGCCTCCCATGTGGTGAACCGGTGCCCTATCCACTGGGTTACAGCCGGCCCCCATAAAGTAATCTTTATATTGCTTTCCAGAAATGAATAGTTTGTTTTCCAGAAGTTTACTCTTTTCAGGTTGTCCAGTCTAGAGATCAAAAGACAAATAGAAGTATGCATTAAAAATTACCTTTAGTCTGACAGAAATTAGTTATCAATTAAACTGGATGCCAAAGACCCAAGATGTATTTCTATTAACAATAGAAATACATTAACAATTAACTGTGTAACCTTATGGAGGTCATCTAATCTCCTGTGCTTCAGTTTCCTCACCTGTAAAATGGAGAGAATGGATGGATGGACAGATGAATTGATAAGATACATGATGTACATACATAGCATAGTATACGTAGATTAAATAGATAGATACACTGATTTCAAATCTTAGCAAAGTGTTTGAGACATAGTAAGCACTCAGTTTTAGATAGATGAAAACAGATATCAAGATGTATTGAGTGCTAATTATGTCCCACGCACTAAGTGCTTTATATATTCATATAGAACTAAGGAGAATTATTCCTATTTTCTGAATTAACAATATTTTATGAATTTATTTTATGAATAAACAAGCTAAGACTTAGAAAGATAAAAGTAACTTACCCAAGTTCATAGCTGTAGAGGAGCCATTCAAACCCATGTCTTCATGACTTCAAAGACTTAAGTCTTTATCTTACACACTTTACCAACTTCAGCATAATTAAAGACTTTTCTTCTCTCTCTTCTTCCTCCTCCTCCTTCTTTTTTACAGATCTTTATATTTTTCTTCCTTCTCATGTTCCTTCTCTTCTCTCTTTTGTTTTTTAAGATTTATTTTTTTTATTTATTACATTCCTCCCCGCCGCCTTTCTGCTTGCTCTTGCTGTGTGTCCATTCTTGTGTTCCTCTCTGTCTGCTTTGTCTCCCCCCGTTGCAGCGATGTGCTGAGACCGGTCACCACACAGGTGGCTTTGCCCCGCCTGTGGGCAGTTTCTGCTTCCATTCACGGCCAGCTCTGCTTCAGTTTGCGGGTGGCTGGCTGCGCTTCGTTCGCGGGCAACCTGCCCTGCCTGTCGCCGCTTTGCCCTGTCCGTGGCAGCTTTTTGCCCTGCCCACGGTGCCTTGCCCTTCTCAAGGCAGTCTGCCCACTAGGAGAGGTCCCCGGGAACCGAACCCGGGACCTCCCATGTGGTACACCGACACCCTTATCCACTGGGCTATACAGCCGGCCCCTTTCTCTTCTCTTTATTTCTATTATTCTTCCCTCACCCCAGTGAGGTCTTAGCTATTTATTTAACAGAAATTGCTACATTTCAGTTTTCCTTTTTTTGTTATTTTATACCTACAGTGCTTCAGAATATATGAACCATCAAAGAAAAATTAATTTCCTCATTAAAAATTTAAAACAATGACGTTGTACTCTCTTAAGAGCTCCAGATAAATTCTCTGCAAGGCATGAATTTTGATGAGTGAAAAATACCCATATGTAGACTTTGTTGAGTATTTGTGCTGAGGCTGCAGATTCACTTAGGGCCCACAACTGCAAGTGGAGAAGAAAGCCTGTCATGATGCCTGGAGTAAACAGCCTGAAACCACCTATACTGGGGCCTTTCACTGGGCCTTTCACTGGGACCCAGTTCTTTTTAAGCATGTTTCCCAAGTGCTGTGATTTAAAAGGTGTAGAATGTAAAGAACTATTTCTAATCATGATAAATATCTAAACATAGTTTTAAAGGCTCAAAGGAAAGCAAGAAGCTGATGATGAAGGATATGTAAGTCATTAGAGTTGGAGGGAAGGCTTTGGGGTAAGGTAATGGATAGATTTTGAAGAGTATGAGTCTTAGTGCTTGGTTATAAGTATGAATTACCATATTACATTGAGTCCAAGCCATCAACAATTATAGGGAAAAGATTATTTTATATACCACTAAGAAAAAAGCAAACTACCAATTAAACAATGATCTAATGCTTTTTTTATTACATCGATTGCAGGACACATCCTGATTTCTGAATTGTTCACATGTGAAAGAGGGGTGTGCTAGAGTGGATGAAATAGGGGAAGAATACATGGTTTTTAGTTCATGAAGCAGTGACAGGGAGACTTGGGTTTTCACCTATTGGTCTGAAGAATACTCTTTTTGTAGCAAGATTTTATACAACTAATGTATATGAGAAAGTGCATGTGTGTGCATGTGTGATTTTTTAAAAGACCATCATATACAGTTTTTGAAGGCCAAACTGCAGATTATTTTGGGGCATGGGAAAGAGGATTGGGACAAAGAAGTTGAGTTGGTTTAAAATGGTACTTTTAAGGAAATGAATGTAGCTCAAGTGGTTGAGCACCTACATCCCATGTACGAGGTCTCAGGCTTGATCCCTGGTACCTCCTAAAAACAAACAAATGAAAAAGCCAGCTTTCAATGGGGAGTTGAGTGCCTGCTTCCCATGTACAAGATCCTGGGTTCAATCTCTGGTACCACCTTAAAAAAAGGGTGCTTTTATTATGCAAAAATGAAATATAACATCCAATGAATGGTGTTAGTTCTTCAACTTATAAAACATTTTAACCAAGAGTACTTTTCTTTCATAAATTTTTTGAGGGAAGATTTATTTGAGTTGTGTATCAGCTGTGTGGGACTCCTGCTATAATACTAATTTAACAGGTTTGAAATGCTCTAGCATTTACTACCTTAGACAGAAATTTTCTTACTGTAAACAATTTGTCACTTAAATTAGATAAGTAGATGTTATTCCATAGAATAATTATATTCTGTCACCGTATAGCAAGCCAGATTGTCACTCTATATTAACTTAGAGATCAAAAAGCTATAGCAATCAGCAAGACTTGAAAACCACTAATTAAATGGTAATACTAGGACATGTTAATGTATTTCTTGCCATTTGAATGTATCATTTTATAGATTTTTGGCAACTCAAGAAAATTATATTTTTTTCCAGATTTTAGGTAATAGGATACTGAGGAGTATCATTTATGCTGAAACAGGGGAACAAATTTTAGCTTTATAATACTACCATAAGCTTCCCCTCTAATTTTTTTCAATATTATCATTAAAAATCTTTTGCTTCCATTATATTTTAATCTATATACAATCTATTTAAGCGTCCCCCAAAGAACACATTTTGTTGCATCTCTAAAGTATTATATTTCCATCTAATCTTTTCTTGCTCTTGAATAAAGGTTATAGTAGCAATAAAAGTTATGACCCTAAAAGGTAGAGGAAATAGCTACCTAACCTTAAATTTCTTCACAAAGGTGTGAATTTAACAGCTTTTGAATTCAGCTTTTGAATTCTGATGTGTTTTTTGGGGATTATTTCATCTGAACAAAATGATACAGATGTTGCTCTTTAGCATTTCATTTTGGAAATTCATGAGTGTTCCCTTATTTCCTCTGTTCACTTAATAGTCCTTTGGAGCAAAAGGCAAGTCCCAACTTCTACATCAAAAAACCTCTTCAAAGGTCTCCCAACCCCCACCTCCTTCCTTCAGAGGCAACAATTGTACCCATTAGCAAGGTCAGTGGCTTGGAGAAACCTGGAAAACAGCAGCTACCAGAAACCCACTAGAATAATATCTCCAGCAGGTGACAGATTAGTTGGAACAAATTGAAACCATTGCAGTTCAGCAATCCTGGTTTCTTTCAAGCTGTTTTTAGAATGTCGTCATTTTAATACACAATCTAAGCCACGCGGAACAGTCCACAGCAGGTTAATTTGAATCATATGATGTGTCACTGCCCTCAGCTGACATGAGCTCCATTCCATGTGTGAAGCCATAATAAATCCATTCCCTACCGAGGAAAATTCCCCGTGAGAAGGTGAACTAATCCAGGCCTCACACTGGCATGCTAGCGCTCTGTAATTGAAAGCAGGGCCACCTGTTCCCAACACAGTTAGCCTATAGAGAAAAAATTAGCATTAGATCAGATATTTCTGATATTGAAGAATCATTCATAGTTTTTGCAAATTCAGCTGTGAACTGTTTGGTATGACATCATGCAGAAACGTAGGAATGTGCCCACTTGATCCCATTTTAAAAGTTTTGTTAACCATGGGATTTCTTAACTTTGAAATGGCATTTTTTTTCTTTTTTAATTTAATGAGAGTTGACACGTGAGGAGAACTGGTAAGGGTGCAGATTTTTCTAATTAACTCAGGGTCGTTTGCAAAAACATTTGCACTCCATGGTAGGGTTTGTTGGGTTTTTTTTCCATTCTTTTGCAGAAAAAATTTTGAACCACTGTCACTGTAGCCATGAAATGACATTTAGATTATGACAAAGAAAAAATTGTGCCAAATTGGGAGAACATTCTCTAGTCATTTGTTTTATTTAAAATTAATTAGCATGTCAGATTCATCATATAATTTAAGTAACATGGCTATATCAAAAACAAAGTTATGAATATGATTTCACATTTCTTTTAGTTTTGTACACATGTAGTCTATAGTTGAAGCACTTGGCCATCAATGTCTTTTTCTCTTAATAAAATCATTCTTTTGTCCCTCCCTGTTTAACCTGTTCATTAATTTACCTCTGTAGCGTTCAGTTTTTTTTATTTCATTCTAGCTTTAGAATTGTTTCATCTCTGGGTTTATTTGACTTTTGTTTTAAAAACTTATCTGATTTTTAATTGGTTGTAATTCCATTTTGAATACTGATTTCTGCTTATGTTTTAGGGATTAATTTATTGTTTTATAGGTTGCAATGATTTTAATTTCTACTTTAAAAAAATTCCTAAACATCCTAGACCATACCATTTCCACACAACTCTTTTATTTGAATGAGAGTGTCTACTGAATCTATGTAAAATATTGCTTTCAGATTTCTGAAATACAGTAACATACCATTCAAATATTTTTATTTATATGACTATAAAGTAGAATTTTTAAGTTATTCACTCCAAATATGTGTATTTGTAAAATGTTTTTACTTTTCTTCGTGAATTTTGCTTTTATATTCTGTTAATACTGAATGCATTACTCAGTGGGGATTAATTTAGGCATATTTTGAAGATGACTGATTCAGGGGGATTAAAATACCTGAAAAAGATGACTCAATTGGCCTCCCTTGTCAGGAAGTGGCATTTCCTGGAGTAGAAAATGAAGGATAAGTGATAAGAATTTTAAATGTAAGAAGATTCAAAACTAAAGAAAGCATTTTAAGTTAATTTTAATTCATTCATTCATTTCTCTTAATGTTGTTCTGGTATTTATCCCTTTGCCCCCTTTTTCTTTCCAGAAGTAGGGCCAAGGCTATACCCTAAGCACTGGAGTCCTCCCTGTCTTTATCTTACTTCAATTGTTCAGCCATACTTGCAAGCTATCTTCCACATTTAAGAAATGTAAACTAGTTAATAAAACTGTAAGAATCTTGACTTTTATATTTCCTGAGTTTTATGGGTTTTGATTTACAGCATCAGCATTATATTATCATAGTTTACTTTCCCCATGTTTTATCAAAATGAAACCATAAACTTGATGTCAGGGTGTCATATAGGAAATGGATCAAGAATTTTAAATGCAAGATAGTCTTTCACTATTTTAACCTCAGTTTTTTTCAACTATAACTTATATTTTAGGAAACAATTAGAGAAATGGATGGTGTTTAACAATTGCTTTTTAATAAACTTTTAATTTCAGAATAGTTATAGATTTTACATAAAAATTGTGAACTTAGAAGAGAGAGTTCCCATGTTCCCCATGTCTAGTTTCTCCTATTGTTGACGTCTTACATTAGTATGGTACATTTGTCACAGTTATTTGAAATAATATTGATAAATTATAATTAACTAAAGTCCATACTTTATTCATATAACAACCTGATTTTTTAAAACTTTATTTTGTACATTTAATAATTGAAAATATAAACAATTAAAAACTAAAAAGAAAACACAGTTGAATAAAAACATACATTTCTCAATTAAGTGTTCTGGATACATATAATTTTTTTTAATCATACAATATGTTACACAATATATTTGATTTGTGGAAATGCAATCATACAGTATTTGCCCTTTTGTGTATGGCTTGCTTCTCTCAACATAATGTCCTCCAGTTTCATCCATGTTGTCATATGCTTTACGACTTTGTTTCTTCTTACAGCTGCATAATATTCCATCATGTGAATAGACCACAATTTGTTTATCCATTCATCTGTTGATGGACACCTGGGTTGTTTCCAACTTTTGGCAATGGTGAATAATGTTGCTATGAACATCGGTGTGCAGATGTCTGTTCGTGTCACTGCTCTCAGTTCTTCTGGGTATATACCCAGTAGTGGTATTGCAAGGTCACATGGCAAGTCTATATTCAAATTATTTAGGAACTGCCATACAGTCCTCCACAGTGGCTGTACCATTCTACATTCCCACCAACAGTGAATAAGTGTTCCTGTCTCTCCACATCGCCAACACTTGTAATTCTCTGTTTTTTTAATAGTGGCCATTCTGATAGGTGTGAAATGATATCTCATTGTAGTTTTTTATTTGCATTTCACTAATCATTAGTGATGAACAACCTGATTTTAATACCAAATTTTCCACCGTAGAATCATTAACCATATTAATTGCTTTCCAATAGTATGGAGTGAAGGTCTGGCTGACAGTGGTGCCTCCTGGGAACTGTACCTTCCAGGTACTTGGCCAACTAGTAGGACACAAAGAGTCACAGAAGTTGGTTGTGGGGATGGCAGAGTAGTAAGAGGTAAGAGGCACAAGGTCTCATGGAGGGAAGTCAATGGAGTGACAGTTATTTAGATTCTTTATTTGATCTGATTTTCTCAGAAGGGAATGAGGCTAATTGTGGGATATCTGTCTAGGAACCTGGAAGGGGCTAAGGTGAAAGCAAAAACATTGTCTAACTCCTCTGAACTCTTAAGTTTCCAACTTTCTGCTTGCATATAGTTCTTCTTCCTCTTCCTCTTTAGCCCTATTCCTTCCAAAGGACACAGTCTTAAGCTTTCTGTTCTTACCTCCTTACACAGATCACAGCCTCAGCTCACTCTTCTATGTTAATGACTCCCAAATGCCTAGCTCTTGTTTTGACTTACTACCCAACTCCAGGACTGTTTCTCCACCTGCCTATTAGATATGTTTAGTTATTTAAAATTCAACATGTTCACATTACATTAAATTATTGTTCTTCCCTCTCCTTGCCTACCCCTTCCCCTTATATAGTCAATATTCAAATTCCTTTATATCTGCTAAGTGATAACAACATTATTCCTGTCATGTCCACTCACAATATTATTATCATTTTTATTCATACTTCTTCTTTTTCTTCCAAGTCTATTAATTTTGCTTTGTTTTGTATTTTAGTATTCCTACAATATCCCTACTACCTCATAGGTGTAGACTTATGCCCTGCTTACCTGATTACTTCCCCAGTCTTCTTACTAGTAATCTCAACTTCAGATTCTCCTTTTACTCAATAACTTGCCTCCTATGCCATTGCTTGATTTGGCTGACCCTGCCAAACTCTATGAATCTTGACCACCCACCTTCCTCAGTTCTTTAGGTCAAACCTCTTAACCCTTGAGACTCACCATAATCCACTGTCATCTGGACAATCCAAGTTTAGCTGCCACTAAGCATGTGATCCTAACTAAGCTCATTTTACCCCTTTGAATCTCAGTATTTTCTTTTATAACAGAAGAATATTATTCTAAGATCCCTTTAACTTCTAAAATGATGGCTGTAATCCCCAATGGAGCTCTTTACTTTATTTTCACAACAAATATTTATGTACACTTACAATATTGTAGGTGTTATATTAAGCATTGGAAATACAGTGGTAGACAAAAGATAGTCCCTTCTTTCAAGAAATACACACAGTCTAGTAGAAAAAGAATTTAATCACTGAATAGCCACATGAAATAGTATATAATTACAAGCTGATATAAGTACCATGAGGTGCCCTGAAGACATCAAAGAGTGGAGATGTAGGAAAGGCTTCTCTGAGTAACTGACAATTGAGTTGTGTTCCACAAGATGAAAAGGAGTTAACTAACTAAGGACAGGGAGGGGAAGGTGGATTTCTGGCAAACTGTGCAGAAGATTAGGCGAAGACAGGGATTACAGCACACAGAAGGAACTGAAAACAGAACAGTGAAGGAGAGGAGTGAATGAGCAGTGGTATGAGGTGAAACTGTAGATAGAGACAGAGGCCAAACCATGCTGGGTCTCTTTTTAGCCATGTTAAAGGTTTTTAGGATCTTATCTTAAAACAATGAGAAACCGTTGAAGTTTTAAGCAGAGCATACATAAGCAGGTATATGTGTGGTGATATGATTATATATGCATTTTAGAATCTAAGGCAAAACTCATGATCTCTCCTAACCCTCACAAATAAAAAATAAAAAACAGCAAGGTGTTCTTCAAGTGTTTCTCATCTCAGCAAATAGGATTACTATCCACCTAGATTGAACAGTCAGAAATATGAAAGTCATGCTTATCTCTCCTTCTCCCTTAACCTGCATAACCTGTACTCCATTACCATAGTCTGTGGATTTTGCTTCTCCAATATCTATCAAACCTTTCACTTCTTTCCATTTCTGTCACTGTTCCCTGATCCAACTTATCATTATCTCTCATTAGCACAACTGTAATATTCTCTTAATTGGCCCCTTACATTTACTCTAGCCCCTCTTATCTGTTCTCCATTCTGCAACCAAAGCCATCTTTTAAAAATGGATATATAATCATATATAAGTCACTCCACCAACTTCCTGCATGAGACCTTGTGCCTCTTACCTCTTACTACTCTGCCATCCCCATAACCGACTTCTGTGATTCTTTGTGTCCTACTACTTAGCCAAGTGCCTGGAAGGTATAGTTCCCAGGAGGCACCACTGACAGACCTTTATCCATAGTATTGGAAAGCAATTAATATGGTTAATGATTCTATGGTGGAAATTTTGGTATTAAAATTAGGTTGTTATATGAATAAAGTATAGAATTTTGTTAATTATAATATATCAATATTAGTTCATTAATTGTGACAAATGTAACATACTAGTGTAAGACATCAACAATAAGAGAAACTGGGCATGGGGAACATGGGAACTCTGTCTTCTAAATTCACAATTTTTCTGTAAAATCTATAACTATTCTAAAATTAAAAGTTTACTAAAAAGCAATTGTTAAACACCATCCATTTCTCTAATTGCTTCCTAAAATACAAGTTGCACCTGTGAATATAGATGTTAATTGTAGTCATGGGCATGGATGAGGTTCCTCAGAAAAAAAAAATAGAGAGAAATAAAGAAAGGAGCCTATGACTTCATCTTGAAGAAGTCCAATTAATATATAATGGCCAATAGGAGAAAGAAGAGTCTAGAAAGGAAACTGAGAACTGAGGAAAATTTGGAGGGTGTAATTTCAAAGAAGCTAAAGAAAAAGCATGTTTCAAAAAGGAAAAGATAATTGACAATGTCAAATAATGCTTCAAGGTCCAGTAAGATGAGAAATGAAAAATAACTGATGGATTTATAGGCATTGTGACTATAACAAGTTTTTTTTTTCCCCTATTGGATTGACCTGCATGGACACTAGTCTAGAATGCATTGCAGAGTAGAGAACAAGAAATAGGTAAAGAAATAGGAGCAGAGAGTATAAATAACTCTACCAAGAAGTTTGGCTGTGAAGAGGAAGAATAAGAATGAGGGAAGTATATGAAAAGACATTTGGGATCAGGGTGTTGGGTTTGTTTTTTCTTTCTTTTTT
>PVKH010010830.1:0-18229 GCA_004027955.1 Chaetophractus vellerosus | reverse complement strand
ACCTGCCCTGCCCGTGGCGGCTTTTGCCTATCCGTGGCAGCTTTTTGCCCTGCCCACGGCGGCTCCGGCCCGCCCATGGCGGCTTGCCATTCTCAAGGCGGTCTGCCCGCTAGGAGAGGTCCCCGGGAACCGAACCCAGGGCCTCCCATGTGGTTTCCCAGCGAGCTCTTTATCCACTGAGCTATCTAGCCGGGCCCGTTACTATGACTTCTAATTCTATTTCAGGCCTACTGTCTCTCACTCCTAAATCAGTGAAGACTCTACTACTGACCATATTCATTTTCTGTAGCTGTTGGAACAAATTACCACAAACTGCATGGCTTAAAAGAGCAGATATTTATTCTTTCCCTATTCTGGAGGCCAGGAACCTGAAATCAAGCTGTCAGCAGGGCTGAGCTCCCTTCAGAAGCTCTGGGGGAGAATAGGTTCCAAGCTTCTCTTCTAGCTTCTGGTGGCTGCCAGTAGTCTTTATCACTCCTTGGCCTGTAGCTGCAGCACCTCATTCTCTGTCTCTGTCTTCACATCACTTCTTCTTGTGTGTGTATCTTATATGGACATTTGTCAATGAATTGAGGGTGACCTCCTCATCTTAAGATCCTTAACTTAATTGCAACTATATAGACCCTTTTCTGGAGATTAGGATGTGGATAGATCTTTTTTGGAGGCTGCTGTTCAGCCCACTGCATTGTCTGAGAGAAAATTGCACTTCATTTGGAAAATGGGTCATTGCATTACCTCAACCACTATTTGTATCTTTAAACCTCTGGGCGGTAATATCAGAATCTCTGGTGTGCTTGTGAAAATGCATATTCTTGGTATTCACTTCAGTTATTTTTAATCCATAGGTCTGGGTTCCCCTGAGCCAACATTTTTAATTAGCATCTCCATTGATTATACTTAGAGAAGCCTTGCCTCTTGATGGGAAAGTCTTCTCGGCAAATAGTCTAGAGACCAGTTAGTCTTGTGGACAGGGTTATTTGAAATGGAAGCATCCCAAGAATCATAATTTTATAAGCTGTCCCTCCCCCAGATTTATACCTTATTTCTTTCCTTCTTTCATCTATTCATTCATTCATTCATTCATTCATTCATTCATTCTTCGGGCATTTATGCCTTGCTGGCAATGATGGCAAAGAAGCAGTCTTGGCCGGAAAGGAGTTCACATTCTACTGGGGAGGCATATATTTCATTCATATAAGTACTATCCTCCTTAGAACCAGGCAAGAGAGTTTTGTGCCCTGACCTGTGTGCATTAGAAATCGTCTCTCTGGTATTTCTTTTGGCTGTGCTTTTCAGATAGGGTGGGGGGTTTGGAGAGCCAAGGGCTAACCACTGGAACTTGCCTTGCTTCCCTGGAATTCTCTGCAAGTCCTCTTTCTGAGTCCATCCTCTGCACTGTGTCACTGGTGTGCACATACCAAGGCTCAAGGCATGGTACAGGGGTGGCTGTTTTCAGGCATGATGGGTGGCATCTGGACAGGCTGGGGTGCTCACAAGCTGTTGCAGTGTGAAAGGAGGTTGGGGAAGGTGGTGGTTAAGAAGAGAAGGCAAGGGGCTGGGGCCAGTGCAAGTTCAATTGTAGACCTACAGGGAGTTCGAGAATTCTAACTTTGAATCCAGCTGTCTAAAAAGGTAGATTTCTCTGGCAGGAGAAGAGAATATATTTTATTTAACAGTTTGTCAGCTGGATTTATAACTTTTAAATATTTGGGCAATATTTGTACTCTTGCCCCAGGCCGTGCAAATAGTAGAGAAGATTTGCGCTTGGAATTAAGGGGGTCCTGAGTATAGGAGTAACCCAGCTTGGGTGAATCAGGTAACATCTGAGCTAAATGTTGAATGATAATTAGGAATTATTTCTGCAAGTTGGATTAATGGAAGGTGAGAGGGGAGGGCAGGGGAGGGCAGGGCCTGGAATGGAAGGACACTTAAATCATGAGCAAAGAAAGGCAAAGAGATAAACGGCATAGAGCACTTTTGGAATATTGTTTAGATTTGTTTAAAGGACAAAGAGATTTAAAGACAAAGAGAATGGAATTTACTGAAAATCTAGTGAAGCTCAGCCTTTAGGTTCTCTTGCTTGAACGGTGCCCCATGAGTGCTGCGGGTTGATGAGAGTTGTAGAGGTTTTAGGTGGAAGGGGAAGTCCAGGTTGCAATCTGGAGTCATTTCTGTGTAACCATTTCTGGTTAATTATCCAAAAAGATCTTAAAAGAAAGAGACCTATGTTTCTAAGGTTCAAATATTTGTTGTGATTTCTTTACTCATTCTAAATAAATGTTTAGCTTTGTATGTAATTGTTTATCCTTTTTCATAAAGAAGGTGAATTTCAAGTTTCTGAGGCCCCACCAAACCTGGAGCTGCCGCTGGGTGCAATCTGTCTCTTAGCGAGAAGAATCAATGGAAGTCCCAGAGCACCAGCCTTGCTTTTTCAAAGGCCATGGGATCCAGGAAGGATTTAGGCAGGGAGATGACTTGGGTATTTTTGCACTTTAGATGGACTATTTGGAGACAATATGAGGGTTGGCTCAGGGACATATTTAGCAATACCATTAGGTGAGAATGTGGTCCTAGATAGACCATGTCAGTGGCAGAAAAAATATTTACAGAATAAAACTAGTAAGACTTAGAGTTTGATTAGCAATGTGTAGTGGGAAGACTCAAGGATGAGTTTGAGGTTTCTAATTTAGGTGTCGTAATGCATGTGACACTGATTTGGAGAGGAAAAAGCTGGGTTCAGTTTTAAATGTATAGAGTTTATATCTACATAGGATATATAGACGGTCATATTCAGCAGCCAGTTGAATATGTGATTCTAAAGCTTGGTGGAGATAGCTGGACTGCCTGGAGATATTTATGAGTATAAATATATTGTGTGTGTGTGTGTTTGTGTGTACTGATGCACGCATATTCACTTATCTACGTACATTTGCATGCACAGTTATGTATACATATATATATATTTGTGAGCACAAATAAATTTTGGGGATTTATCAGCTTAGAGTTGAATCCACCAGAAAGAATGGAGTCAATCAGGGAAAGCATTCAAAACGACTACAACAGTTAGTTGATGAGAGAATTCCGAGAGACAGTAAAGCTTCAGTAGTGCACAAAGGATAAAGATGCCAAAAAGAGAAAGAAAATTAAGAGGATACTCAAAATCTTGGAAAAATCACTGGAGGAGAGATTTTCCAGGGAGGGAATAAATGACAGTGTCAATGAATCATGGTATTAAAAATATCCACTGATTTGGCAGTTGGGAAGTTATTGGAGATTTTTTTCTGGAGTAGGGTAGGGTTTATGGGGTGGCAGGAAACATCTTGCAGTGGGTTGAGGAGTGACTTGGAAATGAGGAATGGACATGGTATGTTTAGACTACTCTTAAAAGTTAAGTTTAAAGAGGAGGAGGAGAAAGATTGTTCTGTATTCTGAAGGGAACTCGGAATCAAGTGAATTCTTTCTTTCTTTCTTTCTATCTATCTATCTATCTATCTATCTATCTATCTATCTATCTATCTATCTATCTATCTATCTACTATTATCTAATCTTTACCACCACCACCACCACCAGCACCACCACATCATCATCTATCATCTATCATCTTTAGACTGAGAGAGGCTTCCACGTACTCATGATGACTGAGGGGGTAAGATCCCAGGGAGACTCGGAGAAGGGGGATGATTCAAGGGTCTTAGTGGGCAGATGAGGATGGGTGAGCAAAGTCAAGTAAAAGCTTTGGTAGGTAGTGCCTCAGACATGCTAAGGTGAGACATCATTGTAGTAAGTAGCACCAAATCACTCTGGTATGATTTCCTCAGAGGCACCATTTGTCTGCACAGATAATAGCATTGATTTGAGTATGGTGCAGTGCTAGGAGCACAGCAGAAGTGTGTGGATGCAAGAAATGGGGCATTCTGGAGGTAAAAATATTGTGAGATAATCAACTATGAACCATGGGAATTGAGGTGGAACAGGGAAGAGAATGAAACCAGAAGAAAGTAGACAATCTCAGAGGAACAAGAAAGGGTCAGGGCTTTGATGAAGTTGACAGAGGTGTGAAGAAAGCATTGGGTATGAGAGAGATGGAATGGTAGAAAACCATGGTGCAAGAAAGAGAGTTATTAGACTTAAAGATTGCAGAGAGGTGACAGTGTGGGATAACAGGGTTGAGAACATAACTGAAGCGTTGGAAGTATATGGTCAAAGTTGGGAAAGTGAAGTTACTTGATTTAACAAGGTTTTGAAACTTCAAACAGGAAATACAACTTCTAGTTTCCTAAGGCAAAATGTTGAGAAAGAAAGAATTAAGAAAAGCATGGGTGCTTCATTGATTTCCTTTATAATTTATATCAAATTGTTATCTCAATTTACTACTTTTGGATGCCAACAATAATATTGATGTTTCAACTTGAGCAACTTAGATTTCTTGTTTTTCTTTTAGTGTATGTGTTGGAAATAGTATGGAGTTTAGAATCAGAAGATCCGTTTTAATTCCCATTTCTATTAACTGCTTGTCGTATGACTTTGAGCCAGCGACTTATACTCTATGTGCCTTGTTTTCCTAATCTATAGCAGGGGGATTTTATCTATCTTTAGGGTGGTTAATGATGAACAAATGCTTGTGCTCTATAAATCACTATGTGCTAGGCAAGACTTAGTTGATGTGGATGTTTCATTACTACTTGAAGATGGTGGAAATAGCAAAGCTTCAGTGGTCTCTCTAACCTGGAGTTCCTGCATATTTTATAGCATTAGTTCAGCTTCTTTTATTAAGCAGCAAATTTAAGGTCATATATTAAACAAAAACCCACTCTGTTAGGCACTTTACATACATGATCTCATGGAATCCTTGCAACAACCCCTGAAATGAGTATACATGTTCTCATTTTATAGTTGAAGACACTGAGAATTAAGGATGTTAAAAGAACATGGTTCACTGACAGTAGAAGAAAAATTTCTATGAAAAAAAATTCTTCAAAAATAAAATAAAGGTATTTAAATAATGAAAATGCTGCAATAATGATTGAAGTGATGAATACACAGCACAACTATGTGATTATACCAACTACCATTGATTGTACACTTTGGATGAATTTTATGTTTTATTAATATGCATAAATGAAATTGATTTGTTTTTTAAAAAAAGAAGGTGACAACAGAAAAATAAAATAAAATAAAATAAAGGTAGCAGATGTAGCTCAGTGGTTGAGTGTCTGCCTCCCATGCATGAGGGTCCAGGTTAATCCCCAGTTCCAAAATAAAATAAAATAGTATAGTATAGGATAGGATAGGATAGGATAGGATAGGATAGGATAGAATAGAATAGAATAGAATAGAATAGAATAGAATAGAATAGAATAGAATAGAATAGAGTAGAGTAGAGTAGAGTAGAGTAGAGTAGAGTAGAGTAGAGTAGAGTAGAATAGAATAGAATAGAATAGAATGGATAGAATGGATATAATGGATGGAATGAAATGGAGTGGAATAGAATAGAATTCTAGTAAACTATTAATTTGTTGTATGTGTAAACATATAAAATTGTGACATTAGATTCTGTCATGAAGATGCCTCTCTCCTTAAAAATTCTTGTGACGTGCATAGCTGATATGTTTTAAAACAGGTGGTTTTTGAACACATCATTTTAGAGATAAGCTGAGATATTTAAAAAATAGCTATATTATTAGTAGGCTGTTCCTGTGTTAGGTAAAATTTCTCTTTGTGCTAGATGTAATTAAGCTATCAAGCAGAAGGAGGTGTGAAACTGTGAATGAGTAAAGTGACTAGAAATAGTCAATTTGGCAAAAGGAGATTAAGAAGTTTCACACATTTCTGTTACATCCCTTTGCAGATGGATAAAATTCCTCTTTCCCAGTTTCACTTCAAGTGGATGTGAGGAAGCAAGCACTAAAGAAAGGGAGCTTAGAAAGTGAGCAAAAGATAGAGTTGCAAGGGGGCAATGGGAAACTGAGTTTTGAATATGTGTCAGTCACTCTGCTAGGATTTTACATACATCATCTCATGGAATCCTCGTAACAACCCCTTTAAATAGGTATATTTGTTCCCGTTTTATAGGTGAGGACATTGAGCATTAAAGAGGATAAAGGAGCTAATTTCATTGTGTGTAGAAGAAAATAACTCTGTGAGAACTTTGACACCAGGTGGAGCTGCAGAAGCCAGGAATTGTGTCATGATAAACAAGTTTAAGCCTCATATCATATTGAGATCAGAACTAGGAAAAGAGCATTGGCTTTGAAATTATAGAGATCAGATTCAAATTCTGGTTCAGTTACTTAAAATCCATGATCTCTTGGGCAGGTTAGTAATCTACTCCGTACCTGAATTTCCTCACCTATAACAAAGGGAGGGGCACACAACCTCCTTCAAAGAGGCTTCCTAAAAATGAAATGAAGCAGTGTGGGTAGAAGGTGCCTGGAAGATAGGAGAAGGGTAAAGCATCTTATTCATCGTTTTCTTTTGTTTATTTGTTTTTAGTGGTAAACTTGTACTTTGGTAAAACGATATATATATATATATATGATGGTAAAATTTGTATTAAATTATTTTAAATTGTTGCCAAGTTTAATTTTATTAGCAGCCTTATTTTATTTTATATCTTTTTGATTTTAGAAAGGAGACCATACATTAGTAAATTTTTCCAGGGACTCAGAAAACATCTTTAGGAAACTTTTTTTGGTACATGAGTGACATATGCTTACTAGGTAGGTGATAGTTTATACTAATTGCAAGCAAACCAATTATGAGGACCTAAACATTCCTAGGAATGTTGAACTTGCTAATTTAATTTGGTAAAGGATGGTAACAACATAGACTCAAAGTTAACAGGAGCCCCATATATAAACAAATAGAGATAGTAACTGGATTTTAACTAGAAACTAGGAAAACAAAGTTTGTCACCACCACCCGTCTTTGCTGTTAACATTACTACATCACGACACTATGTACAATTTTGTGTTTTTTTTTATATCGTGCTGTCTTTTGGAATTATGATTGCATTTTTCCATGAAATGCCTTGATTCCCTAGAGAAAGACAGCAGTTGTTCTTAGGAATAAGCAAGTAGCATAACATTTTACTGGATGGAAGTAAAATAAACACAGAAGATCCTTGCTCTCTGGAATGAATGAAGTACCACGTGGCTGACAACATTAAATTCATTGTTTAATATTAATGGTAAGCTTAGGTATGTAAAGCAAGAGCTTCTATTATTCCTACATGAATGCATTACAATCAGACAAAAGTGAATCTCAGAAGGAGAGGAATTTGGGTCCTTTTCCATAAGCACCCAGAAATTCAGATGCTTATTCAAAGCTTATCTGAGCTACCTAAACAAGTTAAGTCTGCAGATCTTAGAGCAGGATTGCCTGTGAGATTGTCAGCATTTATGCTGCCAACTCAGATACAAATATTGAGAAAGGAGATTTGCTAGCATGCTATGCTATTTCCAGATCTAATTGCTATTGCCAAACTAAAAAGGAGAAAAATAAATTTCTTTATCCAACTCAGGATTTGAGAGTCAATTCATTCCCAGTCTTTCAAGTTGGTAGTTGACTTACTTCTTTTTAACAATGAGTTATTGCCTTTAGAAATGTGTTTGAGAAATATTCAGGGCTTTGTTTTTATTAAGTTAATTGTGTAAATAAGCACAAACGTGTGGAGTCCTAACAGCATCACCAGTGTGTGTGTCTATCGCTTGAGAAGGTTACTTCGGGTGACTCTTATTCTTGCTTATATTCTTGCTGGCTCACCCTTGTCCTTCTAAAGGTAGTTCCTTTACAATGCAACCGGCTCATCATGACAAATGGCAACAGCAAGAAGGCTTAACCATCTAGAATGATTTTGTGAGGTTCAGAGAAGAGCAATAGACCCCCCCAGATAAAACCAAGAAAATTATTTAACCATTTCTGGCTTAATGCCCCCCAAATCCTCTCTCAAACCTGCTCTTCCTAGAATATCAAATCCAATCACCCCAGGAGGGTTTATTTTGTTCACTCAGAAGGGGAAGATTTCTAGAATGGGCATGGAGGCGTGAAAGAAGTATTTCAAAATGTGAACGGGGCAAGGCCATTAGGCTCTATAGGGACAGCATAGCTGTCCAATATAGCACTGTTAACTTCATTTATTGTTAGTTCTATTACTCATAAAGATTCTTACATTTGAAAACAACTTGTAGGTGAATCTCCAAATATGCTTGATGATTGCTGACAAACCAAAGCCAGCTGTAATTTAAATTAGTTTTTTTTGTTGCCTAGTAATATCAATAACATCAATAGACAAATTACAACAATCTTAAAATATGTACAGCAAAAATTATATTTTATGTGACTGAGGCATTGTCTTAATATATTTTATATAATATAGGGTGGGGTCTCAAAAAAAAAAAGAGACCAGAATGCATGAGAATGTCTTGATATGGAAAGAACTTGAGGAATCCTGATTTAAGAGTGAGGCATCCGAGATGCACAGGAATGCATTAGAGAAGTTCATTTGAATGTTTGTGTGCTCAGCAGCTACAGAGGTCTGAATTGCTGTAGCTACAAACAACACAGTGTGAGTGTTGGTCAGGGAAAGAGAGGATAACTCGTAGAGTATATCTAATTAGTGTTGGGTTTAAAGTTTGTGGTTAATGCTTATTTATTATTTCTTCTCATTTTTTTGTATAATGTTTCCATTCCTTTCTAAATATGTGTATATACGGGTGTAAATAACTTTTCCTTGTTTATGCTATCCAATAACAATTTTTCTTAAAAGGGAAATATAGAAAGGTATGCGTTCATTATTTAGGAATGCCTTTAATACTGGGTATTTGCTGTAAGGAAGAAGCATGGATTGGATATATCATTAGAGAGTTAATTAAATATGTAGTAGATGACAGTGACTTATGGTGCTGTGTTAAATTATCTTAAACTTGCCTGTTTGCTAGAAACATTTTAGGTTTTTGTGAAGAGAACAATTTCTCAGATCCCAACCCAGATATACCAGATCTGACTCTTCAGGGGAGAGGTCTGGCAATAGAATGCTGTCAGGTGACTATTCTGAAGGTTTGATAAGCACAGCCTTAACCCAAGACTCTCAGAGAACTTTGTTGTTTGGTCTAAAAAACTGAAATTGCTCATTATGATAAAGTGTGCTTTGAGCCACTCTTGAATCTGGTCAGTTTTGCTGGTTAGAGCATGTGGACTATGTGGTGGGGGCATATTGGTTCCTGTTCGATGGTTGTGGATCTCTCCCCTAACTCTGTTTTGTCATCTTCTACCCATGTGGAGAAGTAAGCAGGAAAGAAAGGAAGGCTGAATCAGCATACATAGGTCAGCGAGAAGCCTAGAAACCCAAAGTAATCCCAACTGAAGGCATGTACCATTCTTGTCAGAGGGTCAGTGTTATTTGCCATGTATGTAGTAATATACTTAAAAATAGAACTATGATTCACAGATGCAGACAGCTTATGTATTTTTATCATAAAATGAGATTGATGATATTTCTTAATTCAAAGTAAAAATAGTCTGAAGTTTAATTGCTTAAAAGGGAAGGTAAAAATTTCAAAAATGTTAAAATCGTCTTTATCTGATTTTATATTAAGAGGGCAATACAAGTTTATATTATGAAGTCAAGATCTGTGATATAAGAAATGCATTTAGAATGAAGAGGAAGAAGCAGGTTTTCATAAAGAAAAAAGGAAAGCAATAACAGTAATTGTCATAATTTTTCAGTCAATCAAGCAATAGTATTTACAAGATCAAACAATCATATATACACCATGCTAAGTAGATAAATAGACATTGTTCCATCTTCTGGGCTATTGTAGCACTTTATGCAGACCTATAGTCTTGCTTCTGTCTCCTTTGGTAGTTATTGATCTGTCTTCCTCATCAAGTTTCTTGAACTTCTTAAGACAAAGAATGTGTCTTTTTAAAAAAATTCTGTTATCCCCGGCCATTATCATTAGCTAATATGAAGCAATAGTACATAACTGACACATTGGATGGAAAAATTATGGTTCTTACCCACAAGACTATTCAGTATAGACTCAACCAGAAGAACAATTGTTCTGCGTAACTGAAGTCAGCTCTCTTATTAAGTTGTGGGCAGTTAAGAGTGAGAGAAAAATCCTTTTTTCCCAGACCAAATGTATTTAGTAAGGTATAGCAGTCATTAGAGAAGTATTTAAAGGCATCAACCTATTGGGCTGTTAAACTTTGGATAAAAATACTGAGTGTCATAAAAAAGAATTAAGGAAGGTGGGAGTTGAACAGGCCTTGAGGACAAAGCAGCTTCATGACTGTAATATTGGTAGGAAGTAGTTCTCCAAACCCTGCTTGAAGACTTAAAGCCACTAATGCTGTTTAAAAGCTTTCATTCTACTCTGTGGTCATCTACAAAGTAAGCCTAACTCCTCGTCTACATTGATGGCCTAATGGTTTCAATAAAATGTCTATATACCTGCAAGTTTTCTCATTCTCACATTTTTCTATATCACAGTCAACACATTGTTCAAAATCAGATTTGTCTGCACATGCAGTGCTGTTAGCTATTGTCATTGTGGTACCTGTGAGAAGAGAGTAAGAAAGCTAGGAAAGACTCATGAGTAGTTCAAAGGAGGCTGCCTATAGAGCACCTAAAGAAGTGAAGTTCTTTCTGTCTGAAAAGAAAAGGGCTAAGAGTAAACATTATTCTCATGTACTGGGTTGTAGAAGATAATAATTCTAAAACTTTGAAAATATGGGATGTTTCTGAAAGAATAGAGGAAACCAAGATAAACAAACAGTAATAGGGGGCAGGCTGTAGCCCAATTGGTAGGGCACCGGTTTACCACATACGAGGCCCCGTGTTCAGTTCCTGGGGCCTCCTCTAGCGGGCAGACCGCCTTGAGAAGGCAAGCTGCCACGGGCAGGGCAAGCCACCACAAGCAGGCAGGCCGCTGTGTGGTGAGCTAACTCGGCACGTTGCCGCAGCGGGGTTGGGGGTGGGACAAGCAGACAGAAAAATGCAAAAATGAACACAACAAGAACAAGCAGAAAGGGGGGGGGGATATGTAATAAATAAAAAAATAAATCTAAAAAATAATAATAATAAACAGTAATAGTGTTTTATATAATATCTGTAAGCATTGTTGTACACATTATCTAAGAAGAGTTCTAAATAGGTTCAAGAATGACAGATGCATTTGTTGGCAGTAGTAGATAAGTTAGGGTTTAAATGCATGGTTTAAGAATTTGGAAAGACTTGGGTTAATAATTCCAGCCTCCTCATTTATTAGCTGTATAATATTGGGTAAATTATTGACTGACTCAAATTTTAATTTTTTCCCTATAAAATGGGAAAGATGATAATACCTATATCATAGGATTATCATAAGGATTAAATGAATATAAATACATATAAACAGTAAATGTTATTAAATATACGTGACGCTCCAAAGTTCTTGGAATATGAGACCCACAGATCAACTCCTTTATTTTTTTAGATTTATTTTATTTACTTTATTTACTTCTTTGTTTGTCCACCCCACCTCCCCCTCCCCCTTTCCCCAGATGGTTTGCTCATCTGTCTGGTCATTGCTAGCCAGAAGAGGTACTGGGAACCCAAACTGGGACCTCCCACATGAGAGGGGAGTGCCCAGTGGAATGAGCCATGCCCATGTGTGTTCCCCCAGGTCTCCCGGGTTGTGGCCTCTGCTTTGTTGCATGGGGGAGGAGTCTAGCTCATTGCAGCAGGAGGCAGCATCCGCTTATCTTCTTTTAGGAGGCACTGGGACCCAAACCGGCACCTCTCATGTGGTAGGCGGGTGCCCAAATGGTTGAGCCATATCTGCTTCCCGACACCAGCTCTTATTATCACTCCTGCTTTAAAGTTGCAAAAAATGTAGGAAAAGCAGACTCTTTGGGGGAGATGTGGATTGATTTTAGAAAAATCCAAAGCATCATTTCTCTATTGAGCCATAGTCAGTGTCATACTGGAGGACACTAGGCCTAGTGAGTTGACTCCATGAGCTATTTTAACAACCTCTCCCTGCCAGGTGACCTCTTCTAAAGTTTCAGGGACCTCAGTTTTTGCATCAGTCAATTTTACTGAAAGTAATCTTGGATTAGTAAATAGGAAGTATACGAAATTGCTTTTTTTGAGACTTTTTCTTCTTCATAAAAGTAAGGCAGTCTAGAAGTTTGAGTGAAAATTTAAGAAGTGAAGTTTAAGTGTCAACAAGAAAGAAAACTCACCATTCCACAGGAGTCAACAAAAAATAAAAGTAGGGTAGCCTTGGTCTGTCCCCTTCGTAGTTAGCTCAGAAACTTCAGTGGTTTAGAGCGGGCCAAGTTAAATGATCCTAATTCATGCTAACAAAGCTCACAAAGGACCGATGTACAAAAAACAGAACACGGAGGTGTTATTTTACAGTGAATAATAAAGCTCAAGTGAACTGGTTAATGCTGAGTACTTATTAACAACCTTCTCTCCCTGTGGTCATGCTACTTGAGAAACAGAGTCAAAGCATGGGGAGTCTGTTTCATGATTCCACAATAGATGTGTGTCTGCATCTGTGTTTCTTTTTTTTTTTTTTTAAACATTAACCTCCCTAGTCTATCCCTTTCAGTCACAATCACATTTATAAATCAGCAGTGCTAATTATACTCAATATAAAGTGCTACCATAAACTCTATGCATTTCTACATATTTACAATTGACCTTATTAAACATTCTACATCCATTCAGTATCAGCTGCCCTTTCTGAACCCACATCCTGTCTCCTGCCAACCTATACCCTATAGTTTAACTCCGTAAGTTTACTCATCATATTTAGTTCATATCTGTGAGACCATACAATATTCGTCTTTTTGTGTCTGGCTAATTTCACTCAAAATAATATCCTCAAGGTTCATCCATGTTGTCATGTGCTTCCCCAGGTCATTTCTTCTTACAGCTGAATATTTATTCCAAGTTATGTATATACCACATTTTGGTTACCCATTCATTGGCTTGGGCACTTAGGTTGTTTCCATCTTTTAGCAATTGTGAATAATACTACTATGAACATTGGTGTGCAAATATCTGTTTGCGTCCTTGCATTCAGTTCTGAATATATTTCTAGCAGCAGGATTGCCAAATCATATGGCAGTTCTATATTTAGCTTCCGGAGGAACAACCAAACTGTCTTCCACAGAGGTTGCACCATTCTACAGTCCCTCTTTTGATCCTAGGCATCAGTGACTGGCTTATCTGCTATTTGACAACTATTTTTCCTTTAGATATACTAATACTTCAATTAGGTTACAATCAAGTCTTTTTTGACCTTCTATTTAACATTACTCATCTCTGCTCTGACCCATTTTCTATTTATTATGTATTTTCATTCCTAGAATGTAAACTGGTTCCCCAGTTCTTGGGGTGGCATAGTGGTGGGGTGATAGTTGATCACCCTTTTGTTAACTCTTTTCTATTCTATATAGACAGATCCGACAAATGCCTATGGAAGTTCCTTAAATATAATTGAATGCCAAAATAAGTGCTTAAGCTCTTATGAGATCAAATGGGCAAATCACATTAGAAGCTAGTAAAAAGAGAATCTGGTAATGACAATTAAATGTAGTTTTTCTTAGTAAATGCTTTTGGCAAGTATAAATCCTCCCATATTGACCATATTAGGCAATGGAATTACTTTTCACATAGGTTAAATTTTTGGGTTGATATGATTTATATTATCTTTGCCTCAAATATTTTGTGAAATAAGCTAGAGAACTGAAAAAAAACTATGCATATATAGTTCTTTAGACAGCCTCTGTTAACCACCATACATGCCTTTTCAGGCTAATGAAACTAAGGATGTGGCATCTGGCACTGGTGAAGGATTCCGTTTGGGTCAAACTAGGATGCAGGTACCTTTACAAAATTGTTAACAGATTTGGTCATCAAATGCAGGTCAAATTTCTTTTCCATGTTTTAGCTGGGCCTGGAATATAAAGGAGAGAGCAATAATTTGTTGAATTACCAAGTGCGTGCAATGACAAATATATATGGCATTTCAAGTTGTAAACGTGGATGAACACGTTAGAGCCATCATTCAAAATATAAATTTCAGTTTCACTGACTTGAATTCAAATAATGACTATGTTAGAAATGTAATGAGTGTTCTGTACTTAGTCACTACTCATAATGAAAACATTTTAAGCAGGATTAAGGGCCCCAGATTTAGAGAGGTTCATAACTACTTTTAAGCAACTTTTCACATTGCTTAATAATACCTAGAATTTATTTCTCTTCTCCCAAGAAACTTCAGCTATAAAATAGGGGAAGTTATATTGACAGCCGAGGTTGCTGCATTTTTCATATTAATTTAATGATTTTCATATTTAAAGTGTAAATAAAGTGGAATATTTCTTTTGGAAATTCCAAATTTTGACCCAATTTTTCTCCTCCTTTCTAGACAGATGTTATTAAATGTGTATGAAACCAAACTTTTCACTTCCAGTAGAGCAACTTCTGTCTTTGAAAATGTATAAACTTGTAACAAATAAAAAATAAAAATATTCATCATCTATAGATGCTATTTATCTCTTTATTTTATAGAGCCACATTTTTAAAATACCTAGATAACTAGAGTTTCAAATAAAACTTTTCATCAAGTTCTAGCCCCTCAAAAGGCCTTGCGTCATCTTTGAAATAATCATGATGCTTGAATGGGGTGGCCTAACTTTAATTTTTTAATTTAATTTAATTTAATTTATTTATTTAAAATTTTTTTTTTGAAAAAGGACAAATCACTTTCTTAATCAACAAAGCTTTGTTTGGGCTGATGGTTATACTCATTTTTAGAAATATTTGCAAATGATCAATGCAATACAAGTAGATCAATGATAGTCCTCTGAAAAAGATGTGTGTATATGTATGTATGCCAAAGAGTTCCTGCAAATTGAAAAAGTAATGGATTAGTATTTTAAGAGTAAAAGACAGATAAATTCTAGGGTCAAAACAACAGCTAATATTTGTACAATGTTTTTGCATTTTAGAAAATGATGTCATATATAGTATCTCTTTTATCATCAATGATCTTGTGAAGTAGATTTTATCCTCATGTTACAGATAATGAAACAGTGACCCGGAGAAGTTGAGCCCCTTGCTCTTTTATTTTCTTGATGTCTTAAAACATTTACGTTAGTGTTTTAAGTGCTTCTTTCTATCTCCTCCAGATAACAATTCTGCGGTTCCTCCTACCTTCAACTCTTTCATTTCAGGTTAGCTCACCAAATTTAAACTTTATTTTCATAATAGCACTTATTACGCAATTAAATTACTTGATTTGTTTAGTAGTTTGAATGTCTACCATTATTTATGTGAAAATTCCATGAAGGCAGGAAATTTATTAGCTTTGTTCAATGTCATATTTTAGTCCCTAGAATAGTGCCTGGCATATAGGAGATTTTCAATAAATATATTTACTGAAAGAAAGAATAAATGAATGAGCACCAACCCAGTGCCCGGCACTCTCCTGGGCACTGGGACTATGGAAAGAGATGAGGTCCCTGACGTCCAAGACTGACAGCTTAACTTGCAGCAAGTGACCTCAACTCTCTCTTTATTGGGTAGAGTGAAACTGCTTCATGTCTGGTCTTGTGACTCTTCTCTTCTTCCTGTCCTCCATACCTCCTTTTGCCCTGCTACAACAAGTCATCCTTACAATGAAGGTCTTGTTTGGCTAGAACTGTGTTTTATTTTATTTTGCTTTCAGTTGCCTGGTCCCTGGTCTGGTAGATTTTGTCCCTGTGATCCACTCAGCCTCTTCGACTGCAGATCCTCTTTGGGCTAGAGCTTTCCTCTGCTGTTTTCAGTACCATCCCTTTATGTCTTGATAAGTAGAAGCAGGGAAATTTACTCTAATTCCAATTCTGATTTTAGCGTGGGGCGTATAGCCGAGGACACTTCTTCTCTGAGGCTGCCCCACTGCCGTCGCTTAATCACTGCTATGGGACTTTGGATACCTGGAACAGAGTATCATCCATGGTGAGGTTCCTTGTGTTTCATCATTCTTAGAGAGACGCATATCTCTTTAGAATTTATGTCTGTCTTAAATTACTAGAGGTAGAGTGGGGGTGGGGTTCAGGAGGACGGTGTCTGCTCAATGTCACAATTACTCTTAGGAGTGTGATATTTGGGAAGGTCAAGTTAGGAATTTCTCTTTCACTGACATCATATGTTTATATATTTTTTATGCTGACCTTTTGTGGAAAGCACAATATTTATTGTCCTGGCTGAACTGACCCATTGAGGATAATAGAATTTAAAATGTCCAAATGAGAGGTTGCTAGGAGCTAAGTGATTTTTGACAAGCTTCTTAGACTTACAGAACCTGTTTTCTCATGATATAATTGCATTTACCTCATATTGTTGCTTAGAAGATTAAATGATGTGATACCTGTGATCAGACCTCTACATAGCATCGCAGATCCCCTCCAGCTCACAGCCTTTCTGTGCCAGCTGCGATCGTTCTGTGAAGGCTTAGCAGCTGGACTAGAATCAGCTTCATACAGGCACAACTCGACAGCACCTCACCTCATGCCTGGGCTAATTGCATCTTGCTGCCGGCCTGGAATCTTTCCTTTTGATGCTAGGGAGAGGGGCACTGCGGGGTACTGCTTAGGGCACTCACATCACAACCCAGATATCAGGACAATTAATCAACTCTGGGGCAAACTTTTGCCAATTGAGAGATGAGCCCTAGGATAAAATCCTTTTCTTTTCTCTTTCCAGACAGACTGTCCTGAGATGCAGTTACAAAGCTTCTGGGAGCATGATGCAGTGAGGTTAAGCAATTGTCATACTTAGTGTTGGCAGGCCTGGTAAAGCATCCTCTTATTGGCTTGCTTACCTCCTGCCTTAGGGCCTTTCCTCCTTCATGGTTGCTTCCTGGGGTTGTGCTCCTCAATAAAAGAGTGGCCCATAAACTTTTGCCTAATTCCATAGGTGCTCAAAATAAATGATCAATGTGCACTATAGTCATTATGGGCAAAGTCTAGTATATTGGTGATTATCAGTGCCAAATGAAACAGGTACAGGTAGAATTTTGTTTAAGCAGATAATTTTCTTTTTCCAAACTCTATGCTCACTGTCAAGAGATAATACAATCTCAGATAACAAAGGATACCCTTATCTAATGCTATGTAGACCTAGATAAGTTTTATGTCCATTAGGAAACTTTTAATGGCATCTCAGAAGTGATGACTTATATTTGATTTCTGGTATTTTTAGTCAAAGCAATTCAGAAAATATGTTCACCATGATCATAGTCCTTCAAAGGCTCCAAACCAATAACTAAATACATATTTTTAAGTTTTTCATGTGGAATGATCTAAAATAATTTTCTGCGTTATAGTGGTAATATACATTTATGCATGGGTGTGAAACCACGAATAATTCCAGTCATGAATATTAATTAATGAGCTCCAAATCAGTGACTACTAAATATAAACCAACATATCTACCCTTATACAGACTGGAGTTGGTAACTTATTCTTTTTTTTTTTTTTTTTTAAAGATTTATTTATTTTATTACATATCTCCCCTTCCTCCCACTGCGGCGACGCGCCGAGAGTGGTCACTGCGCAGGTGCGGCTTTCCCCGCTTGTGGGCGGTCTCTGCGTCCGTTCACGGCCGGCGCTTGCTTCAGTTCGCGGGTGGCTGGCTGCGCTCCATTCGCGGGCGACCTGCCCTGCCCGTGGCGGCTCTTGCCCTGTCCGTGGCAGCTTCTTGCCCTGCCCACGGCAGCTCCGGCCCACCCATGGCGGCTTGCCATTCTCAAGGCGGTCTGCCCGCTAGGAGAGGTCCCCGGGAATCGAACCCAGGGCCTCCCATGTGGTATGCCGGCGTCCTATCCACTGGGCTATCGAGCCGGCCCGGTAACTTATTCTTAATATCCTGTCGTACTCCTTGATCCCTTATTTTAAGACTCTAAATTTAAGAGCAATCATAAATTGTCCTGAATATTAATATTAGAGGATGACTCTGGTCTGAGAAATCCGTTAGGAAACAAATATAAGACCCAAATTCCTATGTCTCCCTTCCAATATGTGGAGCTTCTTTCATTATGATTAGATATTTACTGTCAAAGATATTAGATATTTACTGTCAAATATTCTTTCAGTTTGAAAGACATATACCCATTCTCTAAACTGAAAGGAATTTCTCTTTAGCTTTATGTCACCAGTTGACAGTGTGTTGTTTTCATT
>PVKH010010828.1:0-18038 GCA_004027955.1 Chaetophractus vellerosus | reverse complement strand
AATTGTAGTTATTAAAATACTGTTTTATTTATTAAAATATCATTAAACCCAGCACTGTGCATTTCTCTAACAATTTGGTGAACATTATCACAATATTTTTAAATATCAAACTTTCTGTTCATTCCTAATTGTGTAGAATTAGGAATCATGTGCATCCCATTGTGTAGAAATCATGCAGTTTTGTTATGATTGACCCAATTTTCAGTGGCAGGTCTTGACTCCTGATACCTTAAGCTTTCCTGCTACTCTCATTGCCCTGATGATAGACTTGGGTTGTACGCCCATTCTGAACCAAAGCTATCAAATGCAGGGCATTCTCCTGGCTACTTTGATTGGTTCAGGGAACAGCAATTCATCCATGTTGTCTCATTAGAGGGATACCCAGGAGATCTGTTGATGCCCACGGAATGACAGTTAAAGGCTGCATGTAGATATAAGGACTGGGGATGCTGCATTGATTTGGGACCATATGGGAAGCCAGTTGAGGACAAAACAAACATGGAGCAGAGAGCAGTGACCAGACAATTGCAGGTAAATGGAACCAGAGCTTTGATAGAAACATGCTTAGACTCTTCTACCTTGACATGTGTCAATTACACAAACCAATATATCTTCTTCTTAAGGTATTGTTTAAGACTATTTGAGTTATTTTTCCTGTTCTTTGCAACTTGATACAATGGCATACATGCCTAAAAGAGGTACTGGAAATCAAGACCCTGAAGAGAAGAAACAATGACTGCATTTCCATTTTTAATTATATCATAAAGATATGAGCAAAAAAAGAAATGAAAAGTAATGGAGATTAATTTCAAAATCACATTTATATTCAAAATCACTCCAGCAAAGTAATGAGTGATAATCAATAATCAAGTTCTCCCATTGGGTTTATCCAATTCACTGCTACTTGTTAATTGAGAGGGAATGCTCTCTGTTAAGAATGTTTGGGTTTCGATATTCAGTCAGACCTAAAAATCTTTTCACTAGAGGGAAAAATTAGGAAATAGAGACTCTGGGGGCATATTAGGAAATAAAAAGAAGTCGATTAAGTTGGTAATTTTATGCAGATAAAGATCAAAGCACAAAAAGAGAAAGAATAAGAAAATGGTAAGATTTTCAGGGAGTGCCAAGCTGTCTCCTGTGATCCTTTTACGTAACCAATACAACTTTTTTACTCAATCAACAACGTAGAGAGTAAGTAGAAGGATGGCTATACATGAACTGAACATAGTAGAAAAGATTGTGGCGGGAGGGCAGAGAGAACTTGCTGATAATACAGGACTTGCAAAATAAGCTTTTGCTGTTTCCCTCTTGACAATGCGTCTGTTGTCTACCAAGGCAATCATATCCAACAGTAATTGTCTAACAATTGTTCTGCACTGAGAAAATACTTCTGATTACAGACATTAACACGTTTAGGCATTAAACCTCCTCACTGTAATTACCCTTGAGCTTATTCTCACAAATGAATTCATATGCTCATCGCTTGGACTAATACAACCATCAAAAGGGTTATGAATTGCTTCCAAATCAGATAAAATGAAGCATGACATCATTCAATTAATTTCATGGAAGTTGTGGGGTTCAGCAGAAAGAAAACATTTCCCCTAGGACTTTCTTCCCAGAACAGGGTGTGAAAGCAGGAGCAGGAAGTTGGGAAAAAATAGTGAAAACCAGTGTCACTGAAAGCTTTAGTGTTATTGAGCAGGTGAGTTTGCAACTCCAAGGTACCTTTTGAGACAGTGATACTATTGTAACCAATTGTCCAGAGCATGGCTGATGTGCTAATGGAGCCTGATAGAAGTGCCCCCAGCCTTAGGTCTTTCATGACAAAATGTGCTTGTTTCTCTGTGAAATGCTGAGAATAATTTACATTGTGAGTAACTTGAACCAAAATGTGGCAAATGTTATAAACTTGGTTCTAAAAGAATAAAATAATCAAGCAAAAAACAAAACAAAACAAAACGAAACAAAAAACAACAAAGACAAAAGATGTGCTAATGGGCGAGGAGGACACAAAATGAATTTTCCTTTTTCACTCGTTCCCAAACAGATTGGGAGCCTTGGCAAGGCTGGACACATAGGAAGCAAATATTACTGATTCTGATCAAAAGGCAACTTGGTTAACCCAATAGGATAGTAATTTATCTTCTTGTCTAGTACCTGTGTTGTTTAGTCACCCAACAAAAAAGAGCTTTAGTAGAGCTACTAACAAATCAATAATAGTTTATTTAGATTGCAGTTTGATTCCTTCTGCTTTATTTAGATTGCAGTTTGATTCTTTCTGCTATCTCCTGCCTATTTCTACCTTTTAAAGAGGCATGAATCACCCTAGCTAGATTATTTCTAAAGGTGATGCTAGATTTATGTGGCTTCCTTCATGAACTGTACATAGAATTTTGAAGTTATCTTTGAGCTATAGGACTGAATCATACCTGTTTTAAAAGTTCCATGGATAAATAATTAAAAATAAAAATTTTAGTAGTTTATATAATTTTAGAAGAAATATAATTTTATATTCTTGTATTTTATAAGAACAATCAAAAACAAATATTTTTCATGTTTTAATTACATAGTAGTAAACAAAGATCTGTTATGATTTTTCCAGCCTTCATTTGTTTTTCTTTCATTGAGTAACAGTGTATAACTTTCCAAACAATAGGCTCTCAACAATGCTTGTTAATTATTTAAATTGATATATATCAGAGTGCAAGCTCAGTAATCCTGTAGTTTGGTTTGGTTCTCAGCTACTTGACTTTAGTCAACCCGTCTGTGTTTAAATTTTCTTAACTGTAAAATGGGCTCAGTCTAGCATACTTATAGGCTTGTGTGTGTATCCAATGTAAGAAATATATACAGCAGCTTGCACACAATAAATATTTATTTCTCTTCTCAACTGTTGAATTTGTCAACATTTATTGTTAACATGATTCTATTAATTTGACATGTTTATCTTGCATCCATTCAAAATACCTCCAGACCTACACACAAACCTCTCTCCTTAACTGGTCTTCCTGCGTCCACTCTTACCCATCTTCAAACAATTTTGTTTTTACATAGCAGCAAGAATAATCTTAAACTGTAACTAGGATTTGTCACATCCTTACTTAATGTTCTTCAATAACTTGACTTTTCACTTAAAATATGAAGTCCTTTCCATGGCTATGTTCTTTGGCTCTTACCTCCCAAATTTATCTGTACTACTTTCCAACTATCTCCTTCTATGAAAATATTAAAGAAAAAAACAAAGTGTAAGTGGCCAAAGAATGAAAACAGAGTGGGAAGTTTTACTGCCAAGCAAGGAAATTCTCATCTTCTTGGTGAGGATATTGGACAAAGAGAGATGGGAAAGGTCTTTTAAAGCCAAAAGATGGAGAATGTCTCTAGCCCATCTGGGAAAAGCAAAGTCTCTGAGAACTGTCATTGGATGGTGACTTCTAGGTTTGTCTGTTAGGTAAATGCTGGTGGTTAAGGCAGTTTCTCCTGAGCACATAGAGTGCTTGCCTGGGATTATGGTGTCCATCTGCCTCTTTTGGCGATGCCAAAATTGGGTTTATGGTGCCCAGGCAGGTCAGCACTACAGCCTGCAGACCAGGAGGCCAAGTCAGGTTTCTCACAACTACACTATCCTCTCAGTTCTGTAAACAAGCAGTCTTCCTCCGAGCCTTTGCACATGCTGCTCCATCTGCTTGGAACATTCTTCTGCCTTCATACAGCTCTGTCCTTCACAGTCACCTCTTAAATTCCACCCCTTCAAAGAGGTCTTTCCTGACCACCTCTTGAACCCCCATCATTATTCCCCATCTGAGCTCCTGTTTTACCTCATCGTACTTGCAACAATTTGTGATTATTCTACCTTATATATGTATATATCTGACTATAATCATCTATTAGTCACTGTATCCTATTAGGCTGTAAGCCTCATATGGAGAGTGAGCTACATTAAAAGATAAATAGGATTGTGGTTTTTTTTTTCTTCAACTCATTTTCTTTAATTCAACAGGCAGAAGGACAAGCCATGATACATGAATGGTTGTCAAAAAATCTAGTTATATTTAATTCATAGGTATTAAAGAAAGATGCCATTCACATTTTCAGGGGAATTAACGGGATCAAATGGAATATTCCTTTAGTAGAAAACCTAACAGTTCATTTTTGTATGCATAGTGTTAATATTCATATATTTGTATGCAGTAAGCCTATGGAGCAAGCAAATGTCCTCTAACTGCAATTTCAGCCTGGTCAAGGTAACAGACCTTTTTCATTAAGTACCTCCAAATTTCCAATCTATCCATGAACGTGAAAAATCTGTGCTAATTAAAGCCTGTCATATGGGCCAATAGCGCAGAGAGGACCTGGGAGGTTCCGAGGATTTAAAGGAGCAGACTCTGCATTAAATGTAACTAGGATTTTCTGTACCAAGGTGCAAGATGTTGCTTCATTCTTTTTTTGTTGCTTGATTTATGAGCAGCTGTTAAAACATTCAATGGGATTTTCACCTTGTAAAATGTTGATCAATTTTTGTAGCTAGAAAGAGGAAACCACTCAACATAGAGAACATTTGCTAGAACAAATTTAGTGGGTAAAAATCCTTACCTCTTTTACATCATCCTGTCATGTGCCTCTAGGATTTCTAGCTCAAAGTTCTGGCAGAATGTTTTTATTTTTTATTGGCAGGGTTGAACTGTGCTCTGGGCTCTCTAGTTGGAATAGGCATTGTTAAGTTACAGCCACATCTTGCCATGTGCAAATGGATCCACTTCAGTCAAATTTTCCAAGTTTCCATGAGAAGTCTGATAACAAGATTTTAAAAAAATTAAATATATATAATTTTTTAATGCTGGCAACTAATTCAAATAAGATGAAAAACATTGCATGGATGAACAACAGAAGCCTGTGGGTTAAGCGTTCACTACCAGTTTGTAGCTTCTATGCTAAACCATGCTTTTTTATTTAGTGCAGGTGCTCTATTAAAAACATAACATGAGCCACATATGTAATTTCAATTTTTCTAGTAGCCACATTAAAAAAGTAAAAAGAAACTGGTGAAATTAATTTTAATAATATATTTTATTTAAAACCAATATATTCAAAATATTTAACTTTTACCATGTTATCAACATAAAAAATATTTTTGATGAGATATTCTATATTCCTTTCGTTATACGACCTCTTAGTAACTTTGTGTATGTTTTAATTATAGTACATATCAATTTGGATACTAACTGTTACTGGAAATACTTCATCTCTATTTAGAGTTCATAAAATGTACAGTTGAAAATGTGGATTCACATACCCCATTCTTTTCAAACATACTTGAGTTTTCCAATAACAGAATCAAGTACCAGTTTGCAAATTTAAATTTAAATTAATTTAACTTATGGGATAGTAGCAATTCAGTTTCTCACTTGCACTAGCCACATTTCAAGTGCTCAATAGCCACATTGACTACCATTTTGGACAGCGCAGCAGCTTTAGAACTCTCACTGCTGCACTTCAGCATTTCCAAAAGAAGGAGAGAAATGTTAGACAAAACTAAGGGAGAACGTTGAGGGAGGTTAGTGATTCTCTCCCTTTATACCCTCTTTTCAAAAGTCTGAATGATCCTGTTTCAGTTTCTCTGACATATCACCAAATTCATCTTTGAATTATCCACATTTTAACTTCTTGAAAACTACTCAATGCATGTATACTAAAAACAACAAGGTAAATGCACAGCCTTAAAAATTGTGTACCTCATCACGAGCCTCCCATAATACCCAACTCCACTACCAGAGACATGATTTATATCCATTTTGGTATACATCCATTCAGACTACACATACACAATAACACACCGATTTAAATATTTCTGTGAATATCTATATCTATATTAATAGGTAGGATAGAAACCTCACTCTAAAGACTGACTGAATTTTATATTGGATACCCTAGGCGTAAATCACATTTTTTTCCTTAGGGAGACAATGGCTCTTTCGATTATGAAAAACCTTGATGGACTGACTTTTAATTGCAACATGTTAGGCTTCTAAACATAGTCTGGAAGAATTGGGTTATTACAAAAAGAATTAACTTGATTTGCATAATATATTACAGGAATTTGAAGATTTTGTATCCTTTCCTTGCAAGCAATTGTTTAAGGGTCAGGAACTATAGAATAGCAAGACAAGGAAAGAGAAGGAAGAAAGGAAGAAAGGAAGAAGGAAAGGAAGGAAGGAAAGAAGGAAAGAAGGAAAGAAGGAAGAAAGAGAGGAAGGCAGGCTGGCCAAGCAAAAAGGAAGAAGAAGCCTTTTGGGTAAGAAATGTTTGTGGTGTAGATGCACTAGGGATACAGAACTGGAATGTCTCATATTCAGTTCATTTGTTGCTGGGTTCTGTGCCATGCTATAATTGTCCTTACATAACCCCAAGCAGAAGTCTTGAGGATATGCAATAGCTATGTGTTAGTTGTTTTCTGGGCAATGAAAAAAGAGACCCTCTATTCCCTGCCTGAGGCAACATGGATTAAAGATAACAACCGTTTTAGAATGCAAGACTAGATGGGAATCGGGAAGCCCATAGAGGACGGTACAAATGGAAACCTTTTGATAATACTTGTAGTACTGGGGAGAGAACTGAGTACCCACAGTACTTAAGATGGGGTAAATCTGTTTAAATTAATTTTTTAAAAATAAGAATTTAGAGGACTGTATGTCATCAAGGTAATAGATATGTATATATATGTAGGTGCATGTTTGAAAAAGTGTGTTTTACAAACAGTATTATTTGTACAAATTGCTTAAAATATTTATTTTATTTATTTGTTTGTTTATTTAGTATAACTGCAGTTGTAGTTTACAGAACAATCATGCAGAAAGTACAAAGTTCCCACATATCCCCCCTCAGTTTTCCCTATTATCAAACTTTTATTTTTAATGGCTACAGAATATTTCATCACATAGATAATCTGTAATTTACTTAACCAGAGGAAAATTATTTATATGTAGAAATATTTTAATGCATTTCCATTAATAAATGAGAATAAATGATAATAAATGAACTAAACTTCCAAACTAAAAGTTTGGGAAAGACCAAAAAAAAATAATAAAAGAGAAAGATGGAATTAGAGATATTTAAAGATGCTCAGTCTCACTCATAATAAGAGAAAGACATATCAAAACAAGGCTAAGATACTGTTTCTTATCAACTAAATTGGCAAAGATCAAAAAGTTTCAAACTTTGTTGGCAAAGGTATGCAGAAACTGGCGCTTTCATAGGAGCTGGTGGTAATATAAATGGGTATGAACTCTTAGAGTGTACTTTAATCCTGGTACAAAGTACTAAAGCACATCCCCTTTTATGGAGCAATTCCACCTTTGGCATATTGGTACCACAAACATGCTCACATATGTGAGAAATACTTGTAAAAGCTTGATTGCTGCCGCATTGTTTGTAAGAGACAAGATCAGAAACAGTCCAAATGTCTATTACTAAGAGACTGGCTAAAAAAAGTATGTAGTGCATCTATCCCTACAATGGAATACTACGCAACCGAAGAGATGAATAAGTAAACCTTTTATGTAGTGATGAAGAGCACTATCCACTTTCTATGCCATTGAAAATAAAAAGCCACAAGCAGAAAGAATGGATTGTAAAATACACTACCATTTGCTTACAAAAACCCAAAAGTATACTTATTGTTTGTTTTGCAGAGGCATAGAATGTTTCTAAAAACAATTCTTAAGAAACCAGTAAAAACATTTGCTTCCAGGGAGAGGATTTGAATGAGCATCCCCTGTATACCTTTTTACCTTTTAATAAAAGTAAATAAGATTAAAATAATTTTAAAAAAAGGAATGGTAAACAACAAAATGATGAAAAAGAGAATGCATTGGTATATCATATCTCAAGATCAGGCACTAGAGTGTTTTCTTTAGCACCTGGGAAATGCACTAGAAGTAATGTAATTAATTTAAATGCCCTCTATATGTTAAAATGTGAGTAAACAAGCCCAGTGGGCCCATTTTCCTTTAAAACTCCATTATTATGTACTGGAATATATGCTAATTAATCCCTTAAAATAGGGTTTATCCATGAAATGTCACTACATGCACGTAACCACCACCAGTTAATATAGTATCTTAGTGTGTTAAGAGATTATCAAATGATGCACTAATTTGGCCCATAGCTTGTTTCTAGCTCAGAAATGCTTTCTTTGCTGTTCTTTGCAATTGGTAGTCTTTTCACATTTAAGAACAGAAATCTGGATCACTAAAATTTTTATACGAAATTGAAGTCTGTTTCTATTATATTTCTAAATGACCATAATCATCACTTTAATAGCCCTATAAAATAGAAATAAAAAATTCTTTCATCCTAGCATGACTGAAACCAATGAAGATGAGGAATAAAATGAAAATTTCATTCTAAATTCGTATATGAGCACATGTATGCATGTTTGTTTTTAACATATATGTAACTACTATATAAACATATTAATTTCTACGGCATTGTGCTAAACTATGCAAGGTCTTGACTTTCCAGAATCTTAGAGGCTGGAAGAGCTTCAATACAAGCCTCAATACAAGCTGGTACTGCATAAGTCTGAGAAGTCTGGGCACTGGAAGTTAGAAGCCCAGAGAATGAGGGATTCACTTATGTTTATGGCTGAGAATCTCTGACTATATCACAGAAGCTTCTTAGAAGAGGTGGGATTTAGGCTTAATGAACCTGAGGGTGTACCGATTTCAGAATAAGGGTTCTTTCCAATGTAAATGATTTAAAGACTATTCTACTTATCGATTCACCTTTAATTAATACCTTTTTAGAAATATATTTTATTGAAGTATATAATTAATATATGAACATGCATAAACAATGAGTGTATAGTAAAGATTGTGAACTTACAAAATAAACATACATAACATCATACAGGGGTCTCATACATCGCCCCTCCACCAACACCTTGCATTGTTGTGAAACATTTATTACAAACGGTGCAAGAGCATCATCAAAATATTACTAGTAACTATAGTCCCTATCTTACATTTGGTGTGTTTTTCCCCCAAACCACCCAATTTTTAAAAATATATTTTTTATTACAGAGATTCTGAATTTGTAAAACAATCATACACATGTGTCGAATTCCCATACAACATCCCTTCACCAACACACCACACTATGGTAGAACATTTGTTACAGATTATGAGATAATATCATCAGATTATTACCACCAACCATGGTCCATAGCATACACTTGGCACACTTTTTCCACACATTTCCATTATCAACTCAGTACATCTTCAGCATTGATTCAAGAAGTTATAGTATTGCTGTTAACCACAGTCTATAGGTCACAACAATTGTTTTCCCATGCGGTTGAGGGTACAAATGCAAGTGTGTCCTTCTGTGAGCTAGAGCAGATGTACATCGCTATTGCAAGGTGGTGGGAATGTGGAGAATACCTTTGTTTTTTAAATAGTTCATATGATCCAGAATTATGATACAGTGGTTTAGGACACAGATTTAAAAGTCAAGTAGCCTGGGGTTCCATCCCAGCTTGACCTCTTACTAGCTGTGTAACTTTGGGGAAAATTACTTGGATATCTGAACTCAGTTTCCTCATCTGTAAAATGTAGATAACAACATCTACTTCAGGTTGTAAAGATTAATTGAGGCAATGTACACAAATGCTCAAAGTAGTGGTCAAAATGATAGTCTTTAATATAATAAAATGACTTGCCTATTTCAAATTAATTCCAGCTACTTTATTTTAATCTTTCAATTTCTTCAGGTTTGTCCATTCACCCACTAATGTTGTTGTCACTTAATTAGGTTGTCGATGGCATATTAATTAAAGCCAGAGGTTAAAAAAACAAACATACTGCATTTGTGTGTTTAGATTAAATGACAAATCTAATTCTATGCCCTTAGGGAAATTCAGTTTATTCTATCTCTTCCAAAGATAAGAAACCCCTACTGATTCCTCACCTTGATATTTAATATTCAGACACGACAGCTTCTGAATATACCCCCAAAACAATTCTGGTGTAAGGGGAGCAGAATGTCAGGATGTGTAGCTAGGCCATAGGACTATTCCCATTTCTTAGGATTTAAGTTCCAGTAGATAACTGTCTTGACTGACTTGGAGTTTTAGAAGCACTTTTGATCCAATTTCCCTAAGGTGGTGTTCCAAAGGATTAAAAATAAACCTCCAACTATTAATATGAACACGTTTAATTACTGCTTGTCAGCCAACCAGCAGCACTGGATGTGCAGTGGGAAAAGTGCATTAGGGAAAATAATAAATCCAGAAGTGAATAGGATTAGGAGATGAGGAACTAGATAGACCTGTGATGGTGCTGCTTTTTTTCCATCCTCCTCCTGAGAAGTAGAAGCAACAAGTCCAAATATGATGTCTAAAAGGGCACGATGAAATTAGGCAGGATGTGGACCAGTACTAGTATTCAAAAGAATCCAGTCTGATGATGGGATCCAGTAGGTTTCTGAATAGTGTATAGTACATTCATTATAAAAATATTCCCCAAATTTTCATCCCCCCATATAGGCACATACTTTTCAAAGTGACTTTGCAGCTCCTCCAATGAAGAGGTAGCATCTATTTCCGTACTGTTTAATCTGGGTTGGCTCTGTGACTTATTTTGCTAAAAAAGAATATGAAGGAGACAACCAGCAAGATGGCGGCAGAGTAAAGAGCTCCTAGAATCAGCTCCTGCTATGGAGCAGTTGGTGATCACCCAGAGCTATCTAGAGCACTTGTTTGGGTGCTCCAGGAGACCAGAGGTGCATCTTGCAACATCCTTGAAGGAATGGAAGGAGGAGACTGCCCATCTGCAGAGAAAATCCATAAGTAGAGCATTCCACACACTGGAAGTCGGTGCCCATCCTCCATGGAGGCACTAGCTGCCTCAGAAGCTGTTCCGTGGCTGGAATTGGAAGCTCTACTTCCCAAAACAGGGAAGGAAGAGACGGTTGGGCACCAACGTCAGCTACTGATTAGTAAATTCGGCGGGCTAAAATATAATCCTAAGAACAGCTAAAGTTTGAACCTCTCCAAGTCAGAAAGAAGCCGGTAGCCGCCATCTTAACTCTGCGCCTGACAAGAGGGGAAGCAGGGCTGACTGAAAACCACAGTGCTGGTAGGGACTGGCTTCTTTCATCTAGATCAGATTGCAGCTCTAGCCTAAACCCCAGGCCCACCTCGGGCAGGGAGGAAGCTGGGGGATGCGCCAGCCTCTCCAGGAAATTACAGGCCACACCACAGAGGCCAGTGATCATCCTACTTTGGCAGCGCAAGGCACCCCAGGAGCTATTCTGTGGCAGGAATTGGAAACTCCTTTTTCCAAAAACAGGGGAGGAAAAGGTGGTTGGCCAGTGGTTTCAGCTACTGATTGGTAAATTTGGCTGGCTAAAGTATAACCCTAAGAACAGCTAAAGTTTGAAACTTTCCAAGTCAGAAGGAGGCTGGTAGTGGCCATTTTGACTCCACCCCAAACATGAGGGGAAGCTTGCTAACTGAAAATCACAGTGACTGTAGAGACCAATTTCTTTCGCCCAGATTGGCCTGCAGCCCTAGCCTAGGCTTCAGCCCCACCTCTAGCAGGGAGGAAGCTGACAGGTCCAGCGCCAGCCTATCCAGGTAACTGCAGGTACATTTAGCTGACACAGACTGAATCATTGGAAATCTACCAGGGCAACTGTGGTCATCTTGGACCTGCACTGCATAGATTGCTGCACATACCTGCAGCTCCATCCCTGCCCCAGGCAGGGGAGAAAAGGACATGAAACTTAATCAGTCTCTTTGGGCAACTACAGTCTAGGCCTGCATGAGTTGGATTATTCCACACAGCTGTGGCTCTGTCCCTACCCCTGACAAAGGGGAAAGTTGGGAGAAGCTTCATTGGTCTTTAGGGCAATGAGGGCAGCTTGAGTCTCCACAGCGTATAGCACCAACTACATCCTCAGCTCCTACTACACAACCAGCAAGGGAGAGAGGGCAGGAAGCCCTAAATTAAGAGAAAAACTGCACCCAGAATAAATACTCTAGGAAGCCAGATGCCAAGACACCAACAAAAAATTACAATCCATACCAAGAAACAGGAAGATATGGCCCACTTAAAGGAACAAGATAAGCCTCCAGATGACATAAAAGAGTTGAGACAACTAATCACAGATGTTCAAACAACTCTCCTTCATAAATTCAATGAGATGGCTGAAGAAATTAAGGATAATAAGAAGACATTGGATGAGCACAAAGAAGAATTTGAAAACATACATAGAAAACTAGCAGATCTATGGGAATGAAGGGTGCAATAAATTAAATTAAAAATACACTGGAGTCATATAATAGCAGATTTGAAGAAGCAGAAGAAAGGATTGGTGAGCTGGAAGAAATGGTCTTTGAAGGTGAACATACAAAAGAACAGATGAAGAAAAGATTGGAAAAACTTGAACAAGGTCTCAGAGACCTAAAGGACAGCAAGAGATGTGCAAACATATGTGTCATGGGTGTCCCAGCAGGAGAACAGAAGGGAAAAGGGACAGAAGGAATATGTGAAGAAATAATGGTAGAATATTTCCCAACCCCATTGAAGGACATAGATATCCATGTCCAAGAAGAATGACCTACTCCCATCTGAAAAAATCTGAATGGACCAACTCTGAGACACATACTAATCAGAATGTTAAATGCCAAAGACAAAGAGAGAACTATGAGAGGAACAAGAGAAAATCAATGTATAACATATAAGGGATACCCAATAAGATTAAGTGTTATTTCTCGTCAGAAACTATGGAGGCAGGAAGACAGTGATATGGTATATTTAAGATACTGCAAGAGAAAATCTTCCAGCCAAGAATCTTATATCCGGCAAGACTGTCTTTTAAAAATGAGAGCGAGTTTAGAATATTCACAAATGAACAGAAACTGAGAGTGTTTGTAACCAAGAGACCTGCTTTGCAGGAAATACTAAACAGTGTGCTACAGCCTGAAAAGAAAAGACAGGAGAGAGTGGCCTGGAAGAGAGTCTAGAAATGAGGATTATATCAATAAAAGTAAGTAAAAGTGTCAAAAGAATGGTGAAAATAAAATATGACAGGTAAAACCCAAATATTTTGGAATAAACAACCAACAATGTAAAACACTCGTATTCAGAAAACTACAACTCATTGTTAAAAGAAATCAAAGAAAGACTTAACTAATTGGAAGAACATTCCATGTTCATGGATTGAAAGACTAAATATAATTAAGATGTCAATTATATTCAAATAGATATACAGATTCAATGCAGTCCCAATTAAAGCTCCATTTTTAAATAAATGGAAAACATGAGTGTCAAATTTATTTGGAAGAGTAAGGGGTCCTGAATAGCCAGAAACATCATAAAAAGGAAAAGTGAAGTTGGAGGACTCTCATTTCCATACTTTAAGTTGTATTACCTAGCTACAGTGGTAAAAACAGCATGGTACTGGCATAAAGACAGACACATAGACCAATGTAACCGAATTGGTGGTTAAAAAACAACCCTCACATCTGTGGTCATATAATTTTTGACTAACCTGTCAAACCCACGTAGCTTGGGGAGAACAGTCCATTCAACAAATGGTGATGAGAAAACTGGATATCCATAGCAAAAGAAGGAAAGAGAACCCCTATCTCATACTGTATACAAAAATTAACTCAAAATGAATAAAAAAACTAAATATAAAAGCAAGAACCATAAAACTTCTAGAAGAAAATGTTGGAAGACATCTTCAAGACCTGGTGGTAGGTGGTGAATTCTTGGGGGAGATGGGAGGAGAACGTAGATGGACTACTGATATTTAATGTATATAGAAGTTTTAATTAGATTTACTGTAAAAGTGTAGAAATGTACAGAGTTGATGGTAACACATTATAGTGAGTAACAGCTGGTTTATAAATGGGGATGTGGCTGAAAATGGTATTCTAGGGATGTAAATGCCAATTGACAGAAAGCTAGAGAATAATCTAGGCACTGAGTCTCACAGTAAACCCAGAAGTGGATGAGAATAGTGGTTGATGGTACAGATGCAAGAGTGTCCTTTGTGAGCTAGAGCAGATGTATATCGGCATTGCAGGGTGGTGGGAATGTGGAGAAGCATTGGAAACATACAACTGGAGTGACCTTTGGAGTGTGGTTAACAATAATTATGTAATATTCTTGCATGTATGCCAAAGATGTACTGTGTTGGCATCTTTCATATTACAGATCCTAAACATTCCCCATTTCTGATCTGTCAAAAGACAGCCACCCAAATGTTTACAGCATAACATTCTAAACCAGCAAAATATTTGTATCATTCAAATCATACACATTGTTAAAATCAATTGTATTATGAAAGAACCATAACTAAAAAGAATCTTTAAAGTTCGTATTTATATTATTTTAACTAAAATGTACACAGCATAATTTTCTTACATTTTTCTTTAAACTTACTGGGCATTAGGTAGATAGAAATACATCCATTTGAATCAAAATATAATATTTAATTATTATTAACAAGTTAATAGTCCCCAATGCAAAAGAAACAGAGCTTCAAAGGAACTATTAAGGTCATTTGGTTACATTCTCAAAAAAAATTCAAGTGTATATATGAGCCATCATATGTTGATCATACTTGAAGGAAGCTGGGAATAGTTGAGGTTGAATTTTGATTGAAGAAAAAGAATCTATATAGTAGGAAAGCATACTCAGCTGGAATGCTAGCCCAAACAAAGAATGAAACAGCCCATTGTCCAGTTTTAAAAATAATTTAAAACATTTCAAAATGATTTTCTTTTTTAGGTATTTCTTAAACACACTTGAGGGCACTTCTGTGGGCAAGAGAGTGACTGGTAATATTTGAAACTTACCTGTCTTTTTGTTAGGAGGTTTCTGTATTTTTCATAGTTTATGAGCAATTTGATTCATTTTATTTAAGGAGACTCCTCTTCACCAGAGAAGAAATGTGACATGTGTTGGCAAATTAATTTACTTTTCTAAAAAACATCCACTTACTGTGAAAAGTTGGAGGAATTTCTATTACTCCACTGAGGAATCTCAACTTTTCCTTGAGCATAATATACCCATTGCTCTCCTAGGTTTTACCTGTTTTCAATGCCAATCAATGTTGTTAAGCTTATTTTTCAGTTGCTTAGATTTTCCAATGTATGGAAACAGGCTTTTTCTGCTAGCAGTTCTTCATTTGTGCAGCCTCAATAATCCTTTTCTAACACCGAAGAAAGCTTATTTTCTCCACATTTTTGACATCTGTGTTAGGTAGAATTAGTGTTACTTTTTTAGGGTGGAAGAACATTTCTGTTGTAAGAGATGAAAGTAAAAAGAGTAGTTATCGATATTACCCATTTCATTCCTTGGGCATCTGGTTCATCACATGGGCCCATTTTATATTTAAAATTTCCAAATTATCGCCAAGAACTGATTCTATGTAAACTTCAAATTGCACATATTTTCAGGAAAATTTGTATGATAATTTGAAGCTGGGTCAACCCCAGAAGATCATGTCCTTAGAGCTAATCCATTCTTGTGCATGTAAACCTATTGTAGGAAGGAGGTTTTGGTTAAATTACTTCATTTAAGGGCTTTTGATTAGTTTGCATGACTCAGGATGGGTCTTAATCCTCTTACTGGGGTCCTTTATAAATGTAAGAAACATGCAGAGACAAAGAGAAAATCTCCTAGAAGCTGAGAGAGAGGTCCCAGGGAGTCAGAAGCTGAAATCAATGGACTACAAAAGCTAAGAGGAGGCCACTGAATACAGAAGTGGAAAGCAATGTAACCTGGAGAAGAAGGCAGAGAGGGGCAGATGCGGCCATTGTGCCCTGCCGTGTGTCTGATCTCCCACAGCTCCAGCTTGGGGAGAAAGCATTTCCTGATGAAGCCTTGGTTTGGACATTTTCCTCAGCCTCAAAACTGAAACTAAACTTTTTTTTTTTTTAATGTGATAGTAGGGATAGAACCCAGGACCTTGTATGTGGGAGGCAAGCACTCAACCACTAAGCTATATCTGCTCCCCAAAATTGTAAACTTTTAAACTAATAAATCCCCATTGTAAAAGCCAACTCATTTCTGATATATTGCCTTGGCAGTCTTTAGCTGCATAAAATTAAGAGAAAAGGTTTGCCATATTTTACTGGCCGTTTTGTAATGTTTGGAAAAAATGGACTTTTCTTTAGGAAATCTTATGCTAGTTCTTCTGTAGACCCTTCTGTAGTTAGTCTTAAAACAAACATAAGAAAACACAACCACTGTATTCATCAGTGAAAGGAGTGCTGATTCAAAATATCAGAACTCTGATGACTTTTATAATGGGTATTTATTTGAGGTGGAAGCTTACAGTTACAAGGTACTAAAAAGTCCAACTCAAAGTTACTTCCATCACCAAAGTCTGTTGCCACATGTTGGAGCAAAATGACTTGCGGGTGTCTGTGAGGGTTCAGCCTTCCTTCTTCCACTTAAGGTTCCGTGGTCCCAGCTTTTTCCAATCTCAGTTGTAGGCTGGTATAAGGCTTGTCTCTCTCCCTGGAGCTCATTTCTTTCCGGGCTCAGCTGCTCAGTTCTCTTCACAAGGTCAACTGTAGACTATCAGGATCATCTCTCTTCCCGGGACCTCTGCCGTGTCTAATGAGCTGTCTTTCTTGCTCTGTGTTCTTCTCTAATGAGTTGAATCAGAGCCCTAAACTTAACATAATCTAATCAAAGACATCTCAGCTGAATCTAACAATCAAAGGTTATCACACCAGAAGAATGGACCAGTTTACAAACATAAATCTATATTTCTTTTTGGAATTCATAAATAATATCAAATTGCTACAACCACACACACACAAACATGAAGACTACATTCATTTGAATTACACAGAGATGAAACAGCAAATTAATTCTCTAAATCAGATGCCCCGATCCTCACCTGGCCCACCTCCCTCCTTCACCCCCTGAATATAATTTTCTTAAAATTATTTTCAAAATCTAGAAGATGAATTCTTCTCTGGTAGGTCAAAGTTTTCCTCAATTTTATATTTACTAACTCAGATATAATCTTTGAAACATTTTATTCTTCTGATTATTGGTATGCTTCATTTAAAATACATTTGATTTCTGAGATCTGTGTGTTTTTTCCTCTCCCTCTCTCTTCTCTCTCTTCTATATTACAGGCCTTACCTGCAAGTAGATTCAGGAGATGCCCAAATAGTTGTCATCTGGCTAATTCTGTGATTCACTGTCTTAGTTTGCCAGGACTACTGAAACAAAGTACCACAGGCTAGTTGATTTAAGCAATAGACATTAATTGTCCTCACAGTTCTGGAGGTTAGAAGTGCAAATCAAAGTGTTGGCACGGTCATGCTTCTTCTGAAGTCTCCAGGGTACTGGTGGGGCTAGCAATCCATGATGTTCCTTGGCTTTTAGTGTAACTCAATCCTTGCCTCTCTCATATGACCATCTCATCTCTTTCTCGGTCCTACCAGCTATGTCCAAATTTCCTCTGTTTATAAGGTAAGTACACCAGCTGTATTGGCTTAGGGCTTACCCTAATATTGTTTGGCCTCATCTAAATTAATAACATCTTTAAAGGTCCTATTTACAAAGAAGTTCACATTTACTGGAGCAAGGGTTAGGACTTCAACATTTCTTTTGGGGGGACACAATTCAATCCATAATACTCAGGAATTGTTAGACCCTAAATACTAATATGACCTCCTTTTATTATTTTTTTTAAAGATTTCTTTATTTTATTACATATCTCCCCTCCCCCCTGCTGCGGCGACTCGCCAAGACTGGTCACCGTGCAGACGCGGCTTTCCCCGCTTGGGCGGCTTCTGCTTCCATTCACAGCCAGCTTTCAGTTCGCGGGTGGCTGGCTGCACTCCATTCGCGGGCGACCTGCCCTGCCCGTGGAGGCTTTTGCCCTGTCCGTGGCAGCTTCCTGCCCTGCCCACAGCGGCATGCCATTCTCAAGGTGGTCTGCCCGCTAGGAGAGGTCCCCGGGAACCGAACCCGGGGCCTCCCATGTGGTATGCCGGC
>PVKH010010827.1:0-18061 GCA_004027955.1 Chaetophractus vellerosus | reverse complement strand
CCAACACCAGGGTATTTTCTTCATCACTTACTTTTTAATTTTATTGTTTCGCAGATGATAAATTCAAATCATTCATGCCAATTATATTTAATTGGTAATAAAATAAAAGCTAATATTTGCATAACACAAATAATAAAAGTTAAAATTAAATACATAAAGATCACATAATCAAACACTGAGTGCTATTTAAAGAGGTTTTAATTCCAAGCCCAGAATTCAGTCTAGCACTTGGGAAGAGATTCAAAACAAGACAGAGTCTAGGCTCTGGGGATGAAGTTCAGGCAGGAGAAATGAAGTAGATCTTTTAAAGTGAAAATTTCATGAACTTCCCATAATAGGAAAGCAAAGTCTTTGAGCTTCTGATTAGCTGGTGATCTCTGGGTTGGCTGAAGTTGGTTTGCTGTGGTCATGGAGAGCCTGCCTGGGGTTATGGTGACCAGTGGCCTTTGTTGCATTTGTGTCATGAAAGATTATGGGGCCCTGTCAGGGCTGTACTGGTGTCAACAGGTGAGGTGGCCAAGTCAAGTTTTGTGAAGGCTGACCATATGCCCAGGTGCCACTCGAATAGCTTTATGGAAGTCTATCAGTTAACCCTCACCAAAGAATGGAATAGCATATTTATTAATCTTCATCCATAAGATAAGGAAACTGAGGCACAGAAAGTTTCAGAAACTTTCCCAAGGTCATACTGCTGGTAAGCGGCAGGCCTGGATTTGGACCAAGGTAATCTGACTCTACACTCTGGGCTCTTATATTCTATGCCATCTACAAATAAGAGTAATAAATTCAATTTTAAGCATTTATGCAGCTTATTTATTCTTTATGGTATAAAGAAAAGAATAAAAAAAAGGAAGATTCATTTATAATTTCCCTTACATGGTTCTTCTGTCCCTTTTATTTGAACCTATTATTAGCACTATACTTGTCAGATATATGTCCCAGAGACTTAAATCTTTGGTCTGTGCGTTTGCCAGTTGAACCCTGAATCTCAGCAGAGTTGCAAAACCTACTCTTCAGTTCATTGGACTCACCCAGGACAACTAACAAAAGGATGATGATGGACAACACCCATCCCAAAAAATGGAGAGTATCTACAACTGCAAGCAAGACAGTTCCATCCATCTGTCCCATGGGATCTAAGCCCCCTCTCAATCAGAGGTAGTGTTGGTATCACTATCCTAAAATTATCAATATTGAGGAATGAACAAACATAAGGTGGAAAAGCAACTGTGGACTAAAGTAGACGTAATGTTATCCTAGCAATGGAAGACTTGTATCATTGATATAAAGGCAGTGGTCACTAGAGATTCTGAGAGGAAGGAAAGGGAAGAACAGGTACAACATGGAGCATTTTGGGGACATTGGAATTGTCCTGCATGACATTGCAATGGTGGATACAGGCCATTATGCATTTTTTCAAAACCTATAAAATTGTGCAGAGCAAAGTGTAAACTATAGTCCTTGGCTAGTACAATGCTTCACTATGTGTTCATCAAAATTGTAACAAATGTACCCACACTAATGAAAGATGTTGTTAATGTGGGAAGGTGTGGGAGGGGGAGGAGTGGGGCTTATGGGAATCCCCTATATTTTGGATGTAACATTTATGTACCCTAAAGCTTCTTTTAAAATTAAAAATGTAAAATTAAAAAATGAAGCCTTTTTTTTTAAAGAAGGCTAAAAAGCAAAGCATCTTGAAGCTTGCGGGAGATTTTTCTCCCTTCTTCCTCTCCCCATGCCCACTCCTTTTCCCATTTCCCTCTTCCTCTTCTTTTTCCTTTTCCTTTTTTCTCCTAGATAAGATATCTGGAGAAAATCACAAGAGGTGATATCATATAGCAATGAAGTTTAGGTATTTTAGGGATAGAGCTCTCAGGTTATATTTGAAATTACTGTTGGTTCAGAGACCTTCATGGCCCATTTAGTCCACTTTGTAGGGAGACACGTGAAGAAAACAGATCCAATTGCCCATGAGGGGACAGGGTGAGGTTGGATGTACAGACACAGCAAGACCTGGTGACAGATGGAAGTATTTCAGGCAGCACTTGCCATACCCGGTCCTCTACCGGCTCCTCCATCTGTCAGCACAAGTGTGTTACTATTTTGGGCTTCAATTTCTCTATTTGCAGAATAATGTGCAGGCTTGTTCTTAAGGTTAAAATGAGATCTGTAACTCACCAGGACTTTTCCTTTTTGCTATTTTATTTCTTCTATTTCTCACTAGAAGAATAATTGGGGTGGAGCGCATACTTGGAGAGTATGATAGAATGTTAAAAGCTGACATTGATACAAAATAAAAGTAATTAAAAGGAGGATCGAGGATATCATGACTTTTGCTGTTAACATAGGGCCTTGAGAATATAATCTGATAATAATCCCTGGGTAGAAAAACCCAGACTCAAAGCAAAGCTGTCATTTTTCACTGTATCTATAAAGTAATGTGGATCTAATTACTAAATTTAGAAGGAATATTCAAAGATTGAATTCCTAACCAAATGAATTTTTTTTACTTCACAGTTGAAGTACCAAGAGTTCAGATCAGCCATAGTGTTACTTGAGTATAAAGAGACAAATAAAAGAATGTTTTGATTGTGCCTCTGGTCTCTATAAAAGTGAAAGCTTTTTATGCATAGGAAAGAGAATTCAAAGGATAGTCTGTTCAAGGTACTAGCTATAAAAAGTTGCCTAAAGTTTGCCTGATATAAAACTCCAGTGAGCTTCCTCTTCTGAATTAACAAAGAAAACACAAGGCTATGATAAACACAAAGAAAGTAAGTCGTATATAAGGAGATCTTTGGATGTGTCCATAAAAGCACTTTTGGATCAAAATATCTTGGATGCAGGCATCAGGGCTCATGAAACATGTATTGTGAAGACAGTATGTTTCTGGTGGTCAGTGATGGGGCTCCCAAAAGTAGAGAGGATCTACCTGCTGTCCTCCAAGAACACCGTGTGCTTTTCTCACCCTTTCTTGTGCTCCTCTCATCCTGTCTTCATTCTGTTGCTTATCTAAACACATCCTACACAGTCTCTGAATTCAGATCCAATTTTTCCCCCCCTGAAGTTTTACTGGAATGCTCTATTTTAAAAAGTTTCCCTTCCTTCTATTTCTAAATCACATGCATTCCAATGGCCAATCAGGGACTTCTGGTATAATGATTTATTATGCCATTTGGGGAAGGAGATACTGAGATGGGATTAGCAGTACAAGAGGTTTATTGAGAGTGTACCAGTGAAAAATAATGGAAGAAGGAAGGAAAATTGGGCAGGGAAAGACTTCAGATCATGAAAGGAAAGAGGGAGGAAGCAGAAGTGGACACTCTCAAGCTGTTGTGCAGATCTGACATCTCAGACATCAGAAAGGGGAGTCGTAACAAAGATCGGCTGTTGGGGGAATCATGCTTCGGGCAGAAGTGGCCCAGCTCTGGAACACTTGCTGTGCTCATTCATTGGCTGGGGTTGCCCAGAAGAGCAGGTTCTTTGCGCAGAAGTTTTGGTGACACTACATGATGGGTTGGCTTAAATAATAATTTATTTTCTCACAGTTTTGGAGGTTAGAAGGCTTGTTTCCTCCCCTGTCAGCCATGTTCTGGTGGGCTGGCAATCCTTGGGTTCCTTGTTTTTTTCTGTCACATAGTGAGATCCTCTCCTTTCTCCTCTGGGTTCCAGCTCACATCCAGCTTCCACATCCTCCCTGAGGCTTTCTTCTTATAAGGCCTCCAGTCATGGGATTAAGACCCATCCTGATTGAGTTGGCTACACCTTAACTAAAATGACATCTTCAAAAGATCCTATTCACAATGGGTTCACACTCAGAGGAATGTGGGTTAAGATTAAGAGCATGTTTTTTTTCTGGAGTATGTAACTCAGCCTACCACATTGTGCTATCCAGATACTCTTTTCAGAATAGTGGCAATCATTCTTTTAGTGTCAGGGAATGGCCACTGATTCACAGTTGAGTGCCTCTCCAGAAAATGCTGTCATTTAAAGGCAGCCTCTTTACCTATATTTATATCTCCTCTTAAGCTGCAAGCACTATTTATATGACTGGTCAATGGTGGGGGGTGTGGGGGGGACAAAGTCCAGCAACCTTACCTCAATTCCAAGAATCCCTGGAGGACCATCTCAGATTTAGAGCATACTGGGATTGGCTGAAGCCTCTTTTGCAACCGCCTTGCAGTTCAACTTCTACCAGCTTGTAGCTCATGTTCCAAAGAACACTGCTCAAGAAACTGCTTTCATGCAAAGTTCAGCCTGTTTTCTATGACTGTTTTTACATTCTTTATTATTACTACATTTAAATTTTTTTCTTTTTTCTTCAGTTTGGATTTTTCCATTGGCCTGTGTCAAATTCAAATTCAATAACTACATCTTCTGCTCTGTCCACTTTCTGATAATCTTTTCAATGAATTCTTCATTTCACATATTGTATTTCACAGTTCCGGAGTATCCATTTGATTATTTTTATAGAGTCTAATTCTCTGTTGAAAATTGCCATGTTTTAAATCCCTTTTGTCCATTTCCCTCTCTAGTTATATATTTATCTGTGACAGGTTGAAGCTAGGTGGACCCCAGAAGATCATGTCCTTAGAGCTAATCCATTCCTGTGTGTGCAAAACCTATTGTAGATGGGACCTTTTGATTAGATTCAGTTAAGGGACCTTCCTTTTGATGAGATCACTTCAGTAGGGCATGACCCAGGGTGGGTCTTAATCCTTTTACTGGAGTCCTTTATAAATGGAGGATTAAAAGCAGCAGACACAGAAAAAAGTGACAGAGACAGTGAAACCCTGAGAAGCTGAGAGAGAGAGACCCTGTGGGCTGGAGGCTGGAATCAGTGAAGCACTGAAGCACAGAAAGTCTTCTGAGATTCCTAAGAGGCTCAGGAGAAGAGGGGAGATATGAGCCATATGCCCGATGGCCCTCAGCTGAGCTCAGGGCAAAATTAAGCCTGGAGGAAAAGGGAGAGACTGCAGAGCTGCCATTCTGCCCTGCCATGTGCCTGCTCGCTCACAGCTGTTACTTGGTGAAACTGCATCTCTTGATGATGCCTTGACTTGAACACTCCCATGACCTCCACACTGTAAGCTTTTCACCTAATGAATTCTTGTTGTAAAATCCAAACCCTTTCTGGTATATTGCTCCCGGCAGCTTTTAGCAAACTAAGCATGATCATAGTCATTTGAAAGTCCTTGGCTGCTAATGCAATACTTGGATAATCTCTGGGTTTTCTTCAATTGATTTTATCTTTGATTATTAGTCACATTTTCTTCCTCTTCTTACATCTGTCAATTTTTAATTACATGCCAGGAATTGTGAGTAATATGTTACACAAGACCTTGATTATATTATCCTGTTTTAAGTGATATTGAGTTTTATTCTAGAAAAGAGTTAAATTACTGGTGATCCTGTTGAGGCTTGGCTTTAGGCTTTTTTAGTATATTTTAGTTTTTCCTTTACCCCTGCTAGGTCATGGCCTAGTGGTAGTTTGGGAAAGCATGTTCTTAAAGATGGCCTATTTTTGTAGGTGTGAACCTATTGTGGGTGGGACCTTTTGATTAGGTCACTTCAATTAGGGTATGGCCCAGAGTGGGTCTTAATTCTCTTACTGGTGTCCTTTATAAAGAGGATGAATATGGAGAGAAAAGAGAGAGAGCCACAGAAGAGAAAGTCATGAAGCCAGAAGCTGAAAGCAATGAAACCAGGATTGCTGGCAGCCAGGCTTTGGGAGAAAGCATTGCCTGACAATGCCTTGATTTGGACACTTTCATGGCCTCAGAACTGTAAGCTTGCAAGTTAATAAATTCCCATTGTAAAAGCCAACCCATTTCTGGTATGTTACATTTCGGCAGCCTAGCAAACTAAAACAAACCCAGGATATTCTCTAGAGTCTCTCCACTTTAGCCATACCCAAATGCCAGCATCTACCAACATGTTAGGATTTCTGAAGTCCATCTTCACCATCCAGCTTCTCAGTGGGTGTTGCCTGATAAGCCTTCCAAAGTTTTGCCCTTTGCCATGTGCAGATAGTAAGTCAGCCATAGAACTGAGGTAGATTTTTGTGCAGATATTCAGGTCTTCTTTCCTGTGGGTATCTCCACTCTAGTACTGTGCCCCCAATTTCTAAGTGCCTTGCCAACTCAAACTCTTAGTTTCTCTTTTCTCCACCCAGAAAGACTGATGTTCTCTTCCTGTGATCTATTTACCTGCCCCATAGTTTTGAAAAATGTCCTGAGTGAGAAAGCCAGGGTGATTGTGGGGTCACCTCATGAGCATCTCTTCTTTCATGGACCTTAGTGTTGATTGTTGTCCAATGCCTTCAAACAGTCTCTCTCTCTCCCACCCTCTCTGTATATATAGATATCCATGTATGTCTATCTCTATGTATATATATATCTCTCTATGTATATATATATCTATCCATATATACAGAAGGAGAGACCATATGTATGTATGATATATTTCAATTATATCTAGTTATTTGTAGCAGAATGGTCAGATATCAGCAATATCTATCATGGCCAGGAAGGAAACCTTGTTACTTTTGGCTTTATTTTATTACTCCATTTTTGTTTTGTTTGCACAAGTCTATGTAACTATGTCCATGATATTGTTATAATGTTATATGTTTGCTGTCTTAATATTTTAGACACTACACAACAAAGTGTAGCAGCATACATTATCATGGTAAAGTTTATGTGCTTCTTTTTATGAAGTGTAAGATTTCATTTTTTAAATGCATCTTTATCATTTTCTTGGCTTTAGCTGAGTTTGTGAGCAGCTTTTTGACATGAGTTGATCTTAAACAGAATCTCATCCATACAATCCCTTGTGATTCCATTGCTTCGGTTTGAATCTGAATGTATGGCTTTACATACACTGCTATTGAATTTTGCCTTATTAATTTTGTGCCAAGTTTACCTAGGACTCATGTCATCTCCAGGTCCCTTAGGTTTTGTGACCTCAGGATACAGCCAGGATTCTCAGACACTCAGAATTTGAGAAAGGGCATTATAAGGTGGGATGTAGTCTTGATTATATTCTTGACTTTAGTCATTTTCATGCACTACCTAGAACATTCTTAAAGTTTAACCTTCAAGATGCTGAAAGGGAATTTGCTAATAATTAGGTAAATAAAATTATTAATTATGTTTTAAACCAAAATATAATTTATCAGTCCACCACATGATTTATTAGATCAATAATAAGAAATGAAATTTATCTACAAATGGATACAGAGTCATCATTAGCAATAAGACTTGCCATTCACAATTTTAGCAAGTGCTATTTCTGTCCTAGTCTCAGGTAGTCAAGTACCTGATTGATAATACTAAGAGGTGATAGAAGAATAAGAATGAGGCAATTAGTGACTGCAAACCATTAAAGTAATTTAGTGACATGGATGAAATTAACTCTGTTGAATCATGAGCAGATATTAGAATCTATTGCCTCTTTTAGCAACATTATTCTGCCCCTTTTAAGGAGCAAGTGAATGGTCACTTAAAGAGCACAATTTGAGGATGATCAATCCTATGAGTGTTAAAAAGTTAATTAAATTAATAAATAATTATTTAATATCTAATATCTACATGGCACTTATGAGCACCGCTATAGGAAGAAGCGACATGATTTGCAAAGCAAGGGGATGAAGGAAAACACAAAATAAGACTTGTTGTCTTACAAGTATGTAAATTCTATTTGGAGACATTCATTGCTGTTATCCTATCCATCTTAAAAATAAACTTATTTAAAATAAACCAGAAAATTGTTTTCATTTAGAAACTGCTTTAAATTACACATAGATGTAAGTCACTATGTAAGTGACTTCTTTCTTACTAAAAATGTTTAAAAAATATAAATTAAAAAATATTATAATGAAAGTGGTAAACAAGAAAAATAGTGTCACTTATTCCTTGCCAGGTACATTGAAGTAGGTAATAGCCACATTTTCAAAAGAGGAAATTGAGTCTCAGGGTACACAGAGCTGAGATTCAAAACCAGTTCCGAATGACTGCAAAGCCTGGGTTTTAACCACAGCATGTCAAATTTTAGTGATGTACCTGCTTTCTCTAAAAGGACAGGACTTTTCCATTCTCTACCCACTGAGTGATATGTTCAACCCATGGACCCTCCTGCTTCTTGTACACATTCCAAGGCTTAGGTTCTCAGGGAACATTGCACAATAAGAATAAAAATGAAAACCAATAAATGTATTTTGAAGTTAACTATGGTCCATTTTCTTCCTAGGTGGCAATTTTCTTTTTCTTTTTTTTTTTTTTAAGATTTATTTTTTATATTCTGCTTTTTGTCTCCCCCACCCCCCCACGGTGACACACCAAGTCAGTTTCATGGGTGAGCAGTGGCCTTGCCCACTCGTGGGCAGCCAGCTCCACTTGCGGGCGGCTCTGCCCTACCCGCGGGAGGCTCCACTCTGCCCTTGGTGGCTTTGTCCTGCCAGTGGCGGCTCTGCACTGCCCGTGGCAGCTTTGCCCCGCCCACAGCGGTTTTTGCCTTCTCAAGTGGTCCGACCTCCCGGAGAGGCCCAGGGGACTGAACCCAGGGTCTCCCATGTGGTAAACCGGCGCCCTATCCACTGGGCCAGCCGGCCCCAGGCAATTTTCTTTATAATTGATAATTAATATGATAATCTTCTAACATCCTGTCCAAATCCATACCAGAAATGTCTTATTTTGTGCAAATAGGTTGCAAAAGCTATAGATTTTGCTCCCTGCATGAAATATGCTCACTTTAGACTAAGTACTATCTATCACAGATTTTATGGAATTAAATTATTGTGGCTGATTGCAGTTTCCAAAATAGGCTCCACAGTTACCATCCCACATGCTCTTCAGTGACATGACCTTGTTACTCTGCTATCAAGAGATGGAGTTTACTTCTACACTTCCCTGAATCTGGGCAGCCCAGTCATTTTTTTGAGTAATAGAAATGTGTAAAATTGCACCATGTAGATCCTTAACAGGCTTGGCCGCGTCTACTCCCTGTCTCTTGGAATAGTCACTCTTTGTATGTTAACTCTTGGAACCCGTCCACATGCTGTCAGAAGCTCAAGACATATGAAGAGACTGCGTGTAGGTGGCCAGCTAAGCTACTGGCAAACATCCAGAAACTGCCAGCCACGTGAGTGAGCCGTCTTGGATATTCAGCCTAGTCTACCTTTCAGCCTTAGCTGATCTCCCACTGCAGCTGCATGAGGGAGAACGAGAACTAGGTGAGAACTACCCAGTTGATCCAACCCACAGATAATAAATTATCATTTTAACCTACTAAGTTCTTAGACAGTATATTTTACAGGATTGAATGACCATAGCAACCAAAAAGAATATTTTTCTTTCTTTTTATCCTATAGCCCCAAGGGGTATTTGAATAACCCCAAGTACTTTTGATGAGGCTACTTTATATAAGAAGCCTAATTTTCAAAGCAGCAGCAGGAAGTGAGTTTCTATTCTTATCTTTACTTAATAGACAGGAAAAACAGATGCAGAGAAGCAATACCGCTTTAGCGAACTTTCAAATTTTTCAAATAGTAAGTAATTCTATGCTAAATTAGGACTTATGTCACCTCCAGTTTCCTTAGGCTTTGTGACTTCAGGATACAGCCACGGTTTTCAGACACTCAGAATTTGAGAAAGGGCATTATAACATGGAATGTAGTCTCATTTATGTTCTTGTCGTTATTCATTTTCATGCCCTACCCTAGTCTTTATTTTTATCATAAATTTCGGTTAGTATATTTCTTATCCAGTTTTGAGTTTCTAGGAGCACTGGGTAGAAATCTGTCTTAGTACCAATTCTGCTGGATACCTTTAGATATTTTTTTTTAAATTCTTCCCCTTTCATCTTTACTGATGCTGATTTAGTTCCAGCCCTTTTATACTGCTGACCTAAACTATTTCACAGCCTCCTAATTTAATATGGCCTTATACCTCAAGTACATAATTGCTATGAACACCAGAAACTTCCTAAATCCAGTCTTAGTAGGTGATGTATATTCATGTTCTCCTCCAACTTCACCAACATAATACCTTCAAGGGGTCCTGGCTGTCTATAGAGCTTTAATCCAGATTTCTTGCTGTGGTGTAGAGCAGTGGTTCTTAACCTTTTATATTTTGTGGACCTGTTGGTGGTTTGGTAGATACCATGGACCACTTCTAAGGATAATATTTTTAGATTCATAAAAATTGCATAGATTTATAAATTTATATTTAGTTGTCCCTGCTAGAATTTGGCTATTGTTGTGCATATAGTCTCATGCCTTTCTCTGCCTTCACAGAAAAAAATAGTTATTTGTGACATTAGTTGCAGTTTTCTTGGGAAAGTATATTTTAAATGTGCATTACTTTTACAGCATAACAAGTTATATCAAGAGACCATGTGATAAGAACTATCCAACAGTTTTGTAAGCTCACAACTTCTCAAGCAAAAAAAGAGAGCTACCCATTATGAGATGGGTCCTTCCCAACCCACCAAGGAATAAGGTTGGGCAGGCCCAGCAGCAGTCTGGGTTTATAGACAGAGTGGCAATGGTAGCAGGCTATCATGAGCCCAACAATTTGGGCTCCCCCTCACCAAGGCTGATCTAGCTACTGCCACTGCTGCATGTCTGACATGCCCCAACAAAGACCTATTCTGAACCCCCATTTCTCAAGGAGGCAAGTTGATTGCATTGGATCCCTTACAAAGTGGAAGGGCAAGCATTCATCTTCCTTAGAAAGAACACATCTTCTGGGTATGAGCTTCCTTTTCCTCCCCAAAAGGCCTCAATTAGCACCACTATCACAAGGACTAGTTTTTTATCCACCAAGGATTGCATTTTAAAGCAAAGGAAATATGGCTGTGGTTATATGACCTTTGGATTCACTATTTTGCTCATATACTGCAACCACCAGAACCTCCCATACTGACAGATTGATAGTATGGTCTTCTGAAGGCAGAGTTGAGATGCTATGTGATGATAAATGATACCATTCCAGTATGGGGCACCATCTTCCAGGCTACAGCATACACATTAAATTAACAATCATTATATGATGTGCATCCCCAGTATATACAATACATGGTCTGAGACTCAAGGGAGGGAAGTAGGAGTGATCCCATGTACTAATTATAAATTTATTTCCTCTTATCTCTAAATATATACTGTATGGCTCTTCTCTATGATACTGGAGTTGGATCTTGTCACTATATCTCCTTTGCCAGCTGGTATGATAAGCTTTGTCAACAAAGGGCACTGGATAGATGCTGTGGGAGGAAGGGCTTTCTCTTCCTTGTTCTGGTATGCCTTTCTTTCTTCTTACTCCTGTGGCACTCAGCTGGCATGAAGTTCACCTAGTGATGCGCACTCCAAGAGAGTAGCAGTAGTACCCATGAGGTGGCCTTTGAGTTCTGCTGTCATGCAGTTAGATTTCCAGTGAGATTAGCAGCATCCCCAGAGTAGGTACCCAGAAATTCCACCAGTGTCTAAGCTGGCTTCCCATTGAATTCAGAATCCACTACCAGAAAGTCCCACAGATGGCACAGCAGGTTGTTTCCCATAGAGTTCTGAAAGTACCTCAGACATCTTCCCAGGAAGTTCAACAGTATTCTTGCAGGTGGCTTCCCAATTACTTCTACTAGCACCCCAGCTGGCCCCCAGAAAGTCTTGCAGGCCCTTAAGTGGGCTTCTTTCATGCAAGTTGCAGCAGCGTTCCAGTAAGTTCCACAGGCATCGCAGCAGATCTACCAAGTGGTAGTTGCCAGTGGGCAGTATCCTCTTTGCCAGCCTAGGTCTGTGTCACTTTGGTGAACTCTCCTATCCAGTTGTCTAAAACCACATCTTCTCAAATGAGCTCTGAATCTCAGGCTTGGTGGAATTGTCTTCTTCCAAATTTGTCCTTCCTTTGGTATTCTGCCTAAATTCCTGCCTCAGTGATAGTTGTGGTGACTTCTCCCTGTGATTTATATACTGTAGTTTTAGAATTTCCTTTACCTCTTAGTAGTTAATTTCCTGTTACCAGTTACTATTTCTTTCCTTGTTTAAATAACTGTGTGGTTTTTGTCTCCTCACTGGACACTGTCTGACACAGAATTCGTCACTGGAAATGGTCCTGGGTGAAAGACCCACAAAAGTGGGATTTTGAGTTTGGTTTGGTTGTTCTCTTGGGCTCACGTGCAGTGCTGAGCTCTGCTATATTGGGAAATGGATGCTAGTAATCCATGGTATGCAGTAGTGCTGCAATTACTCAATCACTTGTGGCTGATTTTGATGAATTTCTAATTGAAGCAAGTGTCCTGGAAGTCCAAGTGGCTGCTGCCCTTGACCATTAGGGCAGTAATGTTAATTTCAGGTACTGTAGTATATTATGAATTCTTCTGATAGCATTGAAACATTTACAGAGAAAACAGAAAGCTTAGTTCCTTTAACTCTTAGCTCAAGTTATGGTCTGAGACCAGAGCTTCCATGAAGGCCCTAAAATTGTCTCTCATTTTCTGTAGCAGCAGAGATAACATTGCTGGAAATCAAATGCAAAATGTAACTGTCTGGTATTATAGACAGCAATAATTAGTCTTGCTAATTATTAGAGACAGTAATAATTGGCCTTGCTGATTATTCCAAATGAAAGTTATGACATTGATTGGGAATGAATCTGATCCAGAAACTTGGAATGGTAATTTTCAGTTAGGCTCGGGTGAGACTGATATTCTTGAATTCCCAAGTCACCCTGAGCCTCCCTTGCCAGGAAGTAGAAACCCCAGGGTCTGAGGAGTTGAGCCTTCCTTTGCTTGAAAATCATATGGTATTAACCTCACCTAGGCCAATACCTTAAAAGAAGATGTTCAGTGTCCATAGCCACATCCTTTTGGAACTTCACCTATATCTATGGTCAAATCTTAGCATGTTCCACTGTGACCCAGAGGGAATTTAATTAGAAGGCTTTGCTAATATATATAGGCAAAACACGGTAAACGTATGGAAATAGGTTTCAAATGTGTTAGATGAAGAAGGAAGAACATACACAGGGTTGGGCAGTGGCTCTAACAGATTAATCAGTTGGCTAGTTGAAATTTGGACTCAGTAATGGCCTATGTTTAATAAGGTTGAGCTGTCAGAGCTTCCGTGGCATGATGTGGAGGAGGTAATCCAGAGACTTAGGGAGATAGGAGTGGTGGAGTGGATTTGTAATGTGTACCATCCATAATCACTCTATACCCAAATGATATTCTATGAGGAGGCCCAGAAGACACCCCTTTTACTCAAGCATTGAGAAGTATAATAATGAGGGGACGACCTGCATCCTTGAAGTGCTCTGTTGTTTCTCTCCTTTGTAGCCCATGTCCCACTAGCAGGGGACACCATCGACCAGACTTCTGATTTCTGTGAGGACCATGGGATGCCAGAGTAGCAGAAGCCAGCTGTCAGCAGTTGACTTTCAAGACAGAGAAAGCACATCAATCATAAAGGGCAGAGAGAGAGAGAGTTATAATGAGAATACTTGGCATGTTGGGATAGTTGGCAAGGGCCAACTGATATGGTGTCCTTAGGAAAGAAATAGATGGATGGACTCTTGCTTGATTGTTTATACAAGAGAATAAATATCTAGGTCTGGTAGTCAAATATCTGATTGAGTCACCACAGTAGAGATCCACAAGCTCTCATGCAGTTTCCAGACTGACTCAATTCACAGACCCAGGGAAACTTGTTTGAAGGTGAAGCTGGGTTACCCAGAGGAAGAATCCTTCAGCATTGCCATAAGTACATATCCTCAAATTTCCTCCATGTAGTCCCCAGGGGAACCTGTGACCATTTATTGTGATGACTGCTTTGAAGAAAAGAAAATATCCAGACTCTGGGGAGTTACAGGATACTGACTCTGAACTGATGGTAATTCTTAACGACCAAAAATGCCACTGTGACTCACCAGTTGTGGTGGGGCCTTACAGTAGTGAGATGATTAATACAATCTTACCTCATGTCTGACTCAGTTGGTCCCATTTACCCCTGCATGCACCCTATGGCCATTTCCTCAGTTCCTGAGTGAAAAATTAGAATAGGCATACTCAGCAACTACCAGAATACCCATATTGTCTCCCTGATCTCTGAGGTTAGAGCCATTATGGTCAGAGGGGCTAAGTGTAAGCCCTGGGAATTTCTTTCCTTACCAAGTTAGAAAGCCATAAGCAATACTGTATTCTGGTAGGAATTTCAGTGATTAATGCTACCATGAAAGACTGGAAAGAAAAAGAGGTGGCAACACCTATCACATTGTCCTTTAATTCACTTGCTTGTCCTTTGCAGAAGTAGCATTGGAGAATGGGGACTATTGAAAAGTTAACCAGGTGGTGACTCCAATTGCAGCTCTGGTTTGAGATGTTGCTTCTTTTTTGAATGAAAACAACATGGCCCCCGATACCTGGTATGCAGCTATCTGATCCATCTAATGCCTTGTTCGATATGCAAATTTGCAAGAGGTATTTGCTTTTACTTGGCAGAGCCAATGGTATACCATCACACTCTTGCCTCAGTGCTATATCCATCCCCCTGTCTCAGCTATAGTATATCAGAGTTCAGCAAACTTTTTCTGAAAGGAACAGATAGTAAATATTCTAGAATTTGTGGGTCAAGAAGGAAAAGTGAGGTTAATTTGTAGTTAGTTATATAACCATTTAAACTGTGATCATTTAAAACTATAAAAATCATTCTTAGCTTGCAGGCTATATAAGAAAGCAAATAATAATAATAATAATAAACAACCAAAAACAACAACAATGATCAGGCAGCATGCTGGGCAATAGTTTGCCAACATCTGCTACAGGCATCTTAATGATACTAACATTCCACAAAGCATCTCACTTGACCACTACATTGGCATCATTATGTTGATTGGATCTGCTGAGCATGTGAAAGCAAATACTTTAGACATGTTTGTGACACATGTGATTGTGGGAATGGGAGATACACCCCGCAAAATTTCAGGGTTCCAACTTGTCAGTGAAATGTCTGGGTTTCAATGATATATAGCATATCAAGATAAGTTTAGTAGGCTTTGGGGGATTTTGGAGACAACATATTTTACATTTACCAATATACAATCACCCGTAAAACTGACAGTTTTGAATGAAGTCCAGAAGAGAAGTTGCTGCAAAAAAAATCCCGGATACATTGTATTCAGACTCGACTTTCAGAAAGTGTGACATAATCAATACATGTTGTTTAAACCACTAAGTTTGTGGTAATTTTCTAAGCAGTAATGAATAACTAATACACTGTGAAGACCCATATATAAACTAGTTTTGGGTTTTATCCCTTAGCCAACTAATTAAAGGTGATACATGTGGATTGAAAAGGAAGGGTCAATGAAATAGGAGCTGGTGTTGAAGGAGTCTGAGCCATGCACTGTTACCTTCAAGACCTGTCTGATCTCAGGATCATATATATGTATTTCTATTTGATGATAGAGTGCTGCTTCACCTGCCCAAACTTAGGGCTATGTCAGTCAGACAAAACCAGCTCATTAGTCCATATGGTCACAAAGTATCCCCTGGATATGCATTCAGTCTCTACCAAGGTGCTATAGCAAACTAAAAGCTGTAAAGCAAAAGGAGTGGAAGACAGGCTTGCCCCCCAAATCAGTGAGGTCTGCGATGAGATTGTCCTGTTACTGCTCGCCAGAGACTTCATTCTGTATGCCAACTGACTGTAGACATTGGATATCATTAGAGCTGCTGAATCATAATGATGAAATAGTAGAGAAACTTTCACAATGTTTGTTCAATTGGCCCATGATCCAAGTGGCAGGAACGGCAGTAATGTATTCACTCAACAGTATGGACTTCTTTCAAAGTCTAACATGACTAATACTGCTGCTGAGTGCTTAATTTCCTAATAGTAGAGATCAATACAAAGCCTCTGATGTCGCACTGTTCCCTTGAGGGGCCAACCAACCAGCTGGTGGAAAGTGGATTTTATTGACCCTCTTCCGTAATGGAGTGGGCAAGGATTTATTGTCACTGAAATAGACACCTATTCTGGATATAGATTTGTTTTCCTGCTGTACTGCTACCAAAAGCACCACCATCTGTGGACTCCCAGAATGTCTTACCAACCATCATGAACTTCTGCCCATAATTTCTTCTAAGATCAAGAAAATTATTTCAAAACAAAACAAATACAATAATGGGTGCAAGAATGAACAGGTCTTATCAAGTACCCAAAGACCCAGTAGCAGCTGGCCTAATTGACAGGTGGGAGTCTTATTGAAAACTTAGAGTGCTAGTAGGGATACAATATCTTTAAATGATTGGGTTTTTACCTAGAATAATGGCACATATATTCTGAATTAGAGACCATTATATGGTGTTCTCTCCAGCAAAACCAAAATACACGAGTCTCAGAATCACTGTGGGATGGAAGTGGAGATGGCTCCTCTTCTTATTACACTTAATAACTTCCCAGCAGAATTTGTGCTTCTTGTGTGGAAAACTTTGAACTCTACTAATTTGGAAGTCATAATCCCTAAGGGGAAATGCTTCCATCAGGGAACACAACAATGATTTCATTGAATTGTCACACCTGGACTTTATTCTCCTTTCCATCTTTTCTGTGACATTTTTTAGATTAATTGGTTATTTATGGTTCAATTTTATCCCACTGTCAGTGTGTTAGCTACAACTTTTTGTATTATTTTAATGGTTGCTTTAGGGTTTATAATGTACAATATTTTTTTTTGAGGTAGCAGGGGTCGAGGATTGAACCCAGGACCTCATATATGGGAAGCCAGCGCTCAACCACTGAGCGCATAGGCTTCCCTGAGTTGCTGGTTTTCATTTGTTTTGCTTGTTGTTTGTTGTTGTTGTTGTTTAGGAGGCACCAGGAACGAAAGCCGGGACCTCCCATGTGGGAAACAGGCGCTCAACTGCTTGAGCCACATCGGCTCCCATATGTACACTTTTAACTAATCACATAGTCTGCCTTCATGTGATATTATATCAACTCTCCCCTTCTGACCTTTTGGGCTTTTGCTATTGTATATTTTATGATACATATATTATAAATCTCATAACAATTTTACTTTACTTTGAACAATCAGTATCTTTTAAATAGATTTAAGTAATATAATTTCTGATACTCTTACACCTTTATGTAGATCCAGATTTCTGTCTAGTTTCATTTTTCATATACCTGAAGGACTTTCTTCAACTGCAGGTGTGCCCATGATAAATTCTTTCAGATTTCAATTGTCTGAGGCAAAAACTTTGAGTACTCTACCCTGTGCCTTGTGAATTATGAGGTTTTCCACTCGTAATAGCGGTAACAAAAACTATTCCTAGCCATTGTGAGCTCTGGGTAATGTCGCTTGAGTCCTTCCAGATCCTTCTTTTCTCAGCCTTGGTTATTTTTCTTGCTGCATGTACTGCCGCTTACTTAGCTGAAGACCGAAGTGGGCCCCCTACATCTCTCTAGCTCTCTCTCTCTAAACAGCTGTGTTCTTCCTACTGCTCTACCCTATAACTTCTGTATTTTGTCTGTTGTTGTTGTTGTTATTCTGATGGGAGGATTAATTTGGTCCATATCATTCCATGCTACTGGAATCAGAAGTCTCCAATTCGATTGAACTGGAAGATCAAATTATCATCTGGCCATTTGGGCTTCTTAAGCTGCTGAATCAACAAGCAGAAAAAGGGGTTACTCTAATGAATGGAATAATTAAACCTGATAAGAGGAAACTTTTTTGCCACTGTACAATGGGGTCAAGAAGTACCGTGTATGACACCCAGGGACTACCTGGCATGCTTTTTTATATTAGCTTAATGAAAAATTGCACCATTCCCTCACAAGTAAAGACTACTGAGTACTCAGACACTTCAAATATACTTTTATGACACTCCAGCTGGTAAAGTACTCAAACCAGCTGAGTTTCAGACTGATGGGAAGGGACATATGAAATGGTTACTGGAAGGAGAAAGGCATAGATATCAATTATGACTAATTATACTTGTGAGTACTGTATTAGCTTTTCATATCTTCCTTTGTTTGTTATTTGTAGGTGTTTATTTGCTTATGATA
>PVKH010010826.1:0-18027 GCA_004027955.1 Chaetophractus vellerosus | reverse complement strand
TTCACTGTGGTCAAAGAAGATACAGTGTATAATTGAAATCGTTTTCACTTTAAGAGACTTGTTTTGTAACTTAACATATGGTCTATCCTGGAGAATTATATTATAAATGTGCACTATAAAAGAATGTGGATTCTGCTGTTAGGTGAAGTGTTTTATATATGTCTGTTAGGTCTAAGTTGGTTTATAGTATTGTTCAAATCTTCTATTTCCTTATCAATCATTTGTCTAAAAATTCTATCCATTATTGAAAGTGGTATTTTAAAGTCTTCTTCTATAATTCTAGAACTATTTCCACCTTACAATCTGTTGATATTGGCTTAACATATTTTGTGGATCTGCCATTAAGTGCATATATATTTTTAATTGTTATGTCTTCTTGTTGCATTTACCCATTTATCAGTATATAATAACCTTCTTTGTCCCTAGTAACAGTTTTTAACTTTTTTGAATGTTATTACTATCCAGCTCCCTTTTTGTTTGCTATTTGCATGATATCTATATCTCCATATCTCTATAGATATATTTGTGTGTTCTTTCATTGGACAGTTTGATTACTATGTGTCTCAGCATTATTCTCTTTGGATTTATTCTGTTTGGGGTTTGTGGGGTTTTTGAATGTGCATATTTGTGTCTTACACTAAATTTGGTAAATTTTCTGCCATTATTTCTTTGAATATTCCTTCTGCCCCTTTTTCTCTTACTTCTCCTTATGGGACTACCATAATGCATTTATTGGTATGCTTGATGGTGTCCCACAGGTTTCTTAGGTTCTGTTTATTTTTTAAAATTCTTTTTTCTTTCTGGTCTCATTGTGAATCATTTCAGCTGTTGTGTGTTTTGATCCTCTCTTCTGTGAGCTCCACTCTGCTGTTGAAACCCTCTAGGAATTTTTTCATTTCAATTATTGTGGTCTTCAGCTTCAGTATTTCTGTTTGGTTTCTATTGAGACTCTCAAAGTTATTTTCATATTTTTCATTCATTGTTTTCCTCATATCCTTTAGCTCTTTTTTTCTGTATTTTACTTCATCTCTTTGAGCACATGGAAGATTACTTTTTAAAATCTTTATCTGGTATATTCAAAGTCTTTGGGGATAGCAAGGGTACCATGAGGCCTACTGTTTTTCAGGTTGATTTTCTTTGACTCAGCACTTTTCCAGTTACTATACCCTTTGACTCTCCTCAGGAGCTTTGAGGAAGATGTCTCTGTCAGTTTTTGCTAGTTGTTCAAAGATTCTATGGAAGGACATCACCCTGGGGTGACTTACACTGCCATGTTGGTCAAGCAGGAGTCTTTTCTTGTTGTTTTAAACCTCTGGGAATAATAATGTGGTAAATATTATCCAAATCTTTTGATTATGAAGAATTACATCATTTGCATTTTATATAAGGTAATGTATGTCTGTAATATTGTTCATATTTTCCAGCTATTGCACCTTTTCTGATTTAAAATACTGAGGATTTATTGGTAACTATTTTTTGGAATGCTCTATTTTCACCTCATTTTTCTAGTTGTCTGATTTTATTTATAATAAAATACAGTTTAATGATTTACCTGTAGGTAAAAAGATTCCCCTTTTTTTCTTGTTGACTGTGAATCTTTTATTTCTATTATTATTTAAAATTAAACAGATACTGATTAATATCTGACTAATATCTGGGATTCTCATATGATTAAGGCACTACTTCCATCTTCAGGAAGTCTATAAAGGAGTAGATAGACTTTCAAACCCAATTAAATGTAATATAATATGGAGAGTGCCATAATTATAACAACAAAATTACCACTTAAATCTCCTCTCTATTTATTAATTTCTTCCTTTAGCAAATATTTAGACAAGAAGAAGATTTAGAATTTTAAACAAATCTGATCCAAAATGTGCTCTAATGGGGCTTAATGTAGTAAACAAAGCTTACATTAACCAGATAAAAAACAAATAAATAAATATAATTAATATGCAAATACAAATTGAGAGCATGTTATGAAGCACTGATAATAGTAATATAATAATAATAAATAATAATAAATAAGGTGATATTTAGTTAGAGTGCGCTATGTTCTAAGCTCAGGTAGTCTGATTCCAGAGCTGATCACTTGATATGATATTACAGAAGAAAATCTTGTATGCATAGGTACCTATTTTTATAGTGTGATAAGCAAAGACTTGCCTAAGAAGATGTTGTTTTGATGGTGACAAAATAGATAAAAAGACAAAGTCTACACAAAGATTCAGGGGCCGAGCATTCCAGGCAGATAAAATAACTATTGTAAAGTTTCTAAGGCAGGAAAGCATTTGACATTTTCTAGGAATTAAAAATAGGTTAGTATGAGTTCATTACTAAGTGAAAAAAATCATGATTTGAATCTAGATCTTTGGTACTACAAAGTCAAGACTTAGAACCACCACATTATGCTGTTCCCTTCATTGTAATTGATTTGCGACCTAACAGAAGGGCATTGTCCTACCAAACCTCAGAGATCCATTTACGGTATCTTTTCTTGTCCTCTCCCTGCCTTTGTGATCCCCATTTCCTTTTTTGTTAGGTCTTGGGTCAGGGATATAGTCAAAGATTTTCATAAGAAAAGTAGAAATAAGGATGTTAAGGCTCTTATTACTTTTTAGCTCATCTTTACTCTCTTATCCTTTGAATGTAACACCCCATCTCGGCTACACTGGCTTGGAGTAGTACTTTTTAAACTTTTGTGTTCATAATTAATTGTCTGGGTAGTAGGGTTTAATCAAAATGCAAATGTGTTGTTGATGCATCCAGAGATTCTGATTCAGTATACCTTAGTTGGGTCATTTTAAATAAATACTACAGGTGATTCTTAGGCAGTTGGTCCAAAGAATACACTTTGCAAGACACCAGTTTGTGGTATAAACCATTTAGATGGTACAATGACTTGGACATATCTATTCTATTAAAACTATCAGCATTAGAAAACATCCATTGCAAGTAACCCCAGAATTTAATAGTCTATATATTTGTGGTAGGCTTCTTTCCCAGGAGAACAGAATACAATGCACAGATAATCAATTTGGTCTCTTTCTTCAGGCAAGCAACCAAAGAATTTATATAAACAATTTCCTGACTGGTCAGTCCCAATGTGGGCTAAATATATCATTCAGATTTATGGTAGAAGGGTTTTTCCAGCTGGATGGAAACAGAATATTGCCTTTCCAATATTAATACAGGGTTACATATAAGACCCAAATAATTATTGCCCAATAACTCTTTTGGCGGTGGTTTTGTAATATAGGAAGCACTTACAGGGAAGTAAATAATAAATAAAAGTGAATCAAACTTCTTTCCTAAAGGACTTACACAAAATAATTACTAGTCTATGTAAGTGGTTATTTAAAAGGCAATAATAATAGCCAATAAGATAAGTCACAATTATAAATCATTCTAGAAATCAGCAGCCTAATTATATTTTGGAATCATATTCTGAAGAATACTCTTCAATGTAGCAACCATCCAGCTGGCTCCTTGTAGCTATAACCTTTGTGTAAGGATGGCTTATATCATCAGTGATTTTCCTGTCCAGATAAAGTCCCCTTATTTGTTTATACCATGCATAATCAGAATTTAGTACATCTAACCCTTCTAAAATATATTGATGTTTCTCTTTATCTTTTATATTTGTCTTAATTAGTCTTCATCCTTTATTTCCTGAATAAACCAGGTAAAGAATTAAGACACTTGCTGTGTCTGTTCAGGACCAGTTCTGAATTTGTGTCTGCTCCACATGGCCTCTTGAAAAAAGAAGTTTAATCCCCAAATCTTAATTATCTCAGATACAGAAAATATATAACTAAAAGACAACTCAATATGTACTCTATTTAGGGAGGATTTTATTTATTAATTGTTTCCAAATTATCTCAAAATTGTTCATTTATTTCATGCAATAAGTGTTTTCTGAGCACCTATTAAATGCCAGGCAACATTTGAGGCCCTGGGCTAGAGATGTCAACAAGAAATCATTCCTGTTCCTGGAACTTACAATGTAGGGCATGAAACATACAATATACAGAAAGTCAAGTGTGGTAATTTGAAGGTGTATATACCCTAGAAAAACATGCACTTCAAGTTGATCCATTCATGTGGGTGTGAACCCATTATAAGTAGGATATTTTGATGAGGCAACTTCAGTTAAGGTGTGACCCACCTCATTCAGAATGGGCCTTAATCCTCTTACTGGCATCCTTTATAAACAAAATGAATACAGAGAGGGAGAGAGAGAGAGAGAGAGAGAGACACAAAAGCAAGAAGCTGAAATTAACGAAACCTGGAAGAGAAGGGAGAAAACAGCAGGCACAGTCATGTGCCTTGCCATGTGGAGGAGCCAAGGATCACCGACAGCCAGTCTTAAGGAAGAAAACATTGCCTCCATGCTTTGATTTGAACATTTTCTCAGCCTCAAAACTGTAAATTAATAAGTTCCCATTGTTCTAGCCAAAATCATTTCATGGTATATGCTTTAAGCAGCCTAGGAAACTAAAACAGCAAGAATAATATGATAAGCAAATAAGTGCAAAGCAGAAAAATTAAGTGCAAATGAATAAATTATGACAAAAATGGATACCCCTTCAAAGGTGATTACATTTATGTTGACACTTGAATGAAGTAAGGAGTGAGCAATTCAAAGAATTCCAGGCATAGGAAACAGCACATTAAAAGTCCCTGCATAGAAACATGCTTAGTATATTTGAGGAAAAGAAAGAGGATAACAACAAGGAGCTTAACAGAAGACGGGATGAAGTATTAGTAGGGCACAGGTTGTACAGGACTTCAAAGAGCCTTGAGAAGAAAGGAGTCTGAGGAATATGAGGAGTGTGGTAGATTAAAAATAGCCAATTAGATGGAGTCTAAATTCCTTCCTGTTGAATTTGGACTGGCCTTAGTGATTGTTTAGCCAATAGAATGTGATAAAAAATGACATTCTGGGAGAGCAGGTCATTAGAAGTATTATAGATTTAGAACCCTTACTCTGGGGGAGACCAAGTTGTCATATGAGATGTTCAACTACTCCGAGACTACCCTACTTGGAGGAAGTCCCAGCTAATCATGCAGAGAGCCGTGTGGGAAGAGAGTCATAGAGAGATGCCCAGCCAGCCTTAGCTGTTCCATCCATTCCAGCCTTGTTGCCAGCGATATAAGTGGGAAAGTCATCTTGGACATCCCAGCCTCAGGAGACATCACATGAAGAACTAAAGCCCCCAAAATGTAACCCTAAGGAGCAGAATGAAGAATCTTCATTGTGCCCTGCACAATTTCTTGACCCCCAAATTCATAAGCAAAATAAAATAGTTTTTATTTTATACTTCTAAGTTTTGAGTGATTTGTTTATATAGTAAGTGATAAACTGCAAAAGAAATGATTTGAAAATAGAGAGCAGGAGACTATAAACTTGATCTATAGTCTAAGAGGATCACTCTAGCTTCTCAGTGGGACCTAGACTTTCACAGGACAAGAAAGAAAACAGGATGATCAGTTAATTAAATTGATAGCCCAGGCAAGAGAAAATAGTGGCTTGGACAAAACTATTGGTGTGGTAGGAAGTGAGAAGTGGTTAGATTTGAGATATATTTTGAAGTTGAGATAATTTACCCAAAATCACAGACAATGTGTTGATTTCAATTCAAATTGTGAAAATATTTTAAAATATTATTATATTCTGTACTACACTTAAACATGTCTGGTACATATAAACAGTGTAAGGTCTGTTAAATAAATGGAGGTGTACTGAATCATTCTTTGATTCAGAATCTGTATGAATGTCTGGTTAATCATAATGAGCATCAAATAAATGTTATGTTCCATTGGAGAAATTTATATTGTCCCAGGGCGTGCCTAGAACATTAGTGTGCTTTTGTTTTTTTCCAAGGAATCATTCATTAATTTATTAGTTCTTTCAACAAATATATATGAACAATCTTTTTTTGTGTACATTGTTAGGTGCTTGTTTTAGTCAGCATTCTCTCCGGAAACAGAATCAACAGGAGATATCTGTTAATAATATAAGATTTTATAAGAGTCTCTCACGTGACCGTGGGGATGCACAAGTCCAGGTTCCGCAGGCAGGCTGCAAGCCAGGGGCTCCAATGAAAGACTGATGAAGTGTCCTTGATGAGTTTCTGGGAGAAGTTGGCTGTCAAATGACGAGCTGGAAAAGTCTCTCTGAATGTTGAAATCAATTCCCTTTTATGGCAGTCAACTGAATGGATAAAAGCGTCATCCATTCTTGATCCAATATTGCTGATTGATGCAGATGTAATCAGCCATCCATGCAGTAAACTCACTGGTGATGGAAGTCCATAAATGCTCTTGTATTACAATTAGCCCAGTGCTTGCTGGACCTAATACCAGGGCACAATTACCTGGCTGAGTTGACACATTAGCCTAACCATCACAGTGCTTGAGATACAATTCTGAGCAAAAGCAAGCATAATTCCTTTTGCTGGGAGACAGACATTTAAGAAATAACTGCACACAAATAACTGTGACAAATACTATAGAGGGGAGCCATGCAGAGCCAGGATGATAATAGAAGGATTGGTTTTAAGCAAGGTCAAAAAAGCGAAGAATAAATTGAAATTTGATGTCAGGGTTAATTACTGTAAAGGGAAGTGAAAAAGTACTCTAGACAGACAGAAAATCAAGTGCAAACACTCTGTAGTGTCTAGAGCATGATATACCAGTGAAACTCAAAGAAGACCTCTCCCACTCTTGGCAATTTGGTCTCCACACTGAAACTAGAATTGTCTTTTTGAAATCTAAATTTTATATCTCCTTACTTCTTAAAATCCTAGGATGACTTCTTTTCCTAAGTGTAAGCACAGATAGGATTCCATTCACCTTTTTTCAGAAACATTAGAAGAGATCTAAGCTTGGGAAGAAAGAAATGAGTTAGCTTTTGGACATATTGAGTTTAAGTTGTCCTTTGAGACATGCTAATGGAGATGTTGAGAAGGGAGTTAAACATAATGGAGTGGAGATCTGGCTGGAGATGTGTAGCTGGCTGCTCTGTAGAGGGTACTCAAAGGCATGGACATGGATAAGAAAACCCAAGGAGAGGTCGTAAAATGAGAAAAGAACTGAGGCCAGGTCTTGAGAAACCTCAGTAGAGCAGAAAATGTATCTACAAAAAAGACAAAGAAGGATAGCCAGGGATGTAAGAGGAAAGCCTGGAGACTGTGGTGCCATAAAGCCAAGGGAAGAAAGTGATTCAAGCAGATGGGCATGGTCAACCAAGTGGGTTGCTGCTGAGAGTAAAGAGAGTTGAAAAGAGACAACAATCCTATGGATTTAGTGCACATAGGAAGTAATAAGTGGAATAAGTAAAAGAAATTTATCTCAAGGCACAGGAACTGAGATCTAGTACTAACTCCACTACTAGGAAAACACATGGGCAAGTCACTCAACTTCTCTACACTTTGCTTTTTCACCTAGGACCACTTAATCATTTTCTGTGGTTCCATTTATGAATCCAGAAACTACTTATTAAACTCCATGGATTATCAAATATATGCTGAGCTCCTTTAGGATTATAACTATAAATTCCTCAAGAAATTTCGTCAAGTAAATAAACATATGAAAAGATGTTCACCATCTTTAGCCATTAGGAAAATGAAAATTAAAACCATAATGAGATATCCTTATAAAACTATAGCATGTCTAAAATAAAATATAATGACAACATCAAATGCTAGTAAGGATGCGGAGAACCTGGATCACTCATACATTGCTGATGGGACTGTAAAATGGCACAGTCACTCTGGAAAACAATTTGGCAGTTTAATAAAATCCTTAACATGCAAGTACCTTATGCTCCAGAAATTATACTCCTGAGTATTAATCCCAGAGAAATGAAGACAGTTTCATACAAAAACCTGTACATAAGTGTAACAGTCTTATTTGTAATAACCCCCATCTAGAAATAGCCCAGATGTCTTTCAATGGGTGAATGAGTAAACAAACTGTCATACATCCATACCATGGAATAATACTCAACAATAAAAAAGAAAGAATGAACTATTGATACATATGATAACCTATATGAATAGCCAGAAAATTACCCTGAGGTAAAAAAGCCAATATTAAAAGGTTATATACTAGATGATTTAATTTATTTAACATTCATGAATGACAAAATTATAAAAATGGAGAATAGATTATTGATTGCCTGGGTTATGGAGGGGGTGGAGATAGGAGGCAAGTGGGTGTGACTCTAAAAGGGCAAGTGAGGGATCCTTATTTTATAGAAATGTTCTATATCTTGACTGTATCAATGTTGATATCTTGGTTGTGATATCATACAATAATTTTGTAAGATGCTGCCATTGGGGAAAAATGGGTAAAAGGTAAATGGCATTACTTTGTAAAATTTCTTACAACTGCATATGAATATATAATTATCTCAAAATGAAAAGTTTAAAAGAGAAATATATTCAAGAAAAGAAAATTACAATGTACAAAAATATCAATAAAAGAAAAAATAGATGAAATGTTATAGTTTAGAGAGGAATAACATATTTAGAGATGAGGAAATCAGGAACTATTTGATACAATAGATGGGTAGGAGTTGCACATTCAAATTTAAGGGAGGGCATTCCAAGCAGAGAAAATAATGTAAGATATAAGTCTAGAAAACTTATGTTGTATTTAGAAGCCGTGTTTAATTTCACTGGAGTCCCAGGTTTTTGTAGGACAGTCATGAAGTAAAATTGGAAATGTAGGTTGGGGAAAGATTGTGGAGGGTTTTAAATGTTGTTCTAGGGAGTTTTCAGGTTTATTTATTTTTTCTTTTTTGGCAGGGAACCGACTTAAGAGATGTGAGCTGGGGAGTGACATGATAAGCACTTTATTTTAACAAGATAACTAGCATCAGAATGTAGGAAATGGTTGGGGAAAGAGGTAAATATATTGAAAGAATGATAATAACTTAGGAGTTTAGGAAAGGAGTGAAGCAGCAGTGGGAAAGAAGGGGTGATTCAGCCTCAAGCCTTATTTCATGGTTAAATCTTTACCTGTCCTGAGCACAGTACGTGACACACAATAGGTGCTTAAAAAATATTTATTAAACCCAAACATGAGTGGGTGAGTGATTAGATAAGCATATATTGAGAGTCTACAATAAATATTTTTAATTTTCCAAACAACATTATGAGGTAGAGATTATATGTATTTAAAAGATGACAAATTTGAGGGATTTAAAGAGATGAATAGTCAATGCTGTTCTTTGTTTGGGCAACTGCTTCTTATGTGCATCTGTTCTCACTCCCCTCCACTTCCCCCATTCCCTTCCTCTCCACTCTTTCCCCTCTCTTTCCCTTCCCCTACCTTCCCCTCACCTTCCAATCCCTCTCCTGCTCTTTATGCTCTTAATACTAACTCTCAAGCTAGTTCCCAAGCAATCCGTAATTCAGTTTTCTTCCCCATTGGAAAATTAACTACCATCACTTGCTTCTAGCAGCTTCCTGCCTTTAGTACTCTCAGCAGTCTTAGAGGCTCTTGTCCATCCTGGTCCTCTAATAGTGTTGCTCATACTACCTGGACTCCTTCCTGTGTGAGGCTGCCAGTGTGGGTGTTTTACCTTTTCCAAAACTCTCCCTCTGCTGTTCAGAAATTTAGTAATATCTCAGATACAGTCCCGGTGCCCTGTTGAAGTCCATGGAGTATGACTCATTCCCTTCAAATTGTTAACAATGTACCCTGTTGTACCTTTTTTACCTGTATGGCACATGGTGAAGTTCTATTCAGTCTCATAATTCCTCACCTTCATTGACTCTAATCAATCCTTTTTTCTAGCCCAAACCAGTTACTCACCAGTTGGAGGTACTACTGGCAAGACCACAGTCTAGGCGTAAATACTATAAAATTCTGCTCCAATTTCATGATTGAATTTAAATATTTCTCTCATTTCTAGATGTAATTATTAGTTCACAGGAAACATAAGGGCAGAAGGACATGTTCAAGGATACCATAGGGATCTAATCAGTTAAATATATATTGTGGGAAATACCAAAGGACAAAAAACCCCAACCTCTTTAATAAATTGCAAAAGAAAATGGGGGCAGAGGGAAGCAATGGTCATTCATATTAGCCAGCACAAGGGAATTCACCATTTCTGTGGTGAATATTCATGTTTTTTTTTCAGACATGATTGCAGAGTGACCTTGTTTCTGTCTTGCCCCATCACAACCATTGAGTGGGCTTGCCTGAAGTTAATGTTTGAGGAAATTGTTTATGTTTAACGGGAGAGAACCAAGACCCTACTATGAATGCCAGTCAGCTTGTGGCAACACTAAAGCCAAACTGATAGTACCAGGCCAGTTCCTAGATGTCAGGGGATATTTTTCTCTTTCTCACACCAAATACCCATTGATTTTCCTCTCTAAATTACTGTGGCACTTACTAATATTATCTCCTACCATGGTGGTTAATTAAATGCAGCTTGTCTTAGTCACTGGACTGCATATTCCCTGAAAGTGACATTAGATATCTATTGAGTAAGAACCAAGGCTTACATCTTTTTGGACTTCCTTTGGTGTTTAAAATCCTCAAGATCCAATTCATGTAATAGATATGTAATGTTAAGTTCTTAAATGAATGTATGAGCAAATGAATATATACTTTAAGCCTGAATTAAGCTCATTTCAAAGAATTCTAAATAATTAAAGAAAAATAAATCAATTCTTTTTTAAAATTTATTTATTTATCTATTATACATCCCCCCCCCCCTTTTTGCTTGTTCTTGCTGTGTTCATTTTTCTCTGTGTTCCTCTGTGTCTGCTTGTCTCCCCCTGCTGGGGCTACCTCCCGAGTCAGCTCACCAGCAGAGTGGCCCGCCTGCTCGTGGGGGCTCGCCCTTGCTTGTGGGGGCTTGCCTTCGCCCACAGGGGCTTGCCTTTTTTGCCCGCCTGTGGGGGCTTGCCTTTGCCCATGGTGGCGCGCCCCGCCCGCTTTGGCTTGCCTTCTCGAGGCAGTCTGCCAGCCTGAGGAGGCCCGGGGACCGAACCCGGGGCCTCCCATGTGGTAAACTGGTGCCCTACCAACTGGGCTATACAGCCGGCCCCTCAATTCTTGTTCAAATAAAATAAAATAGATGTTTTCCCTTTATTCACCAAACCAAAGAAAAATTGAACTCAAAGTAAAGTTGATGTAAATATTTGAGTGAGAAAAAAGCTTGCAGATGCATTTGAAACATCAGTAATTTAAATCTTCAACTAGATATGCAGCATTATTCAATAAAAAATGAAAATTTCATTTTATTTCAAAACTTTAAGGAATATTTTACTTGCAAAAAGAAAGAATATTTATTAATCATTTGCATATTATCTTCTAATACATGAATAAGTCTTTTCCTTTTCTAATTGATAAAGTAGGCACTTTTTCAATAAGTTTCTGGATTTCAGTTTTGATTAGTGCACAAGTGCATAAATATTGATGTCCCATTTTTCACATATTCTTATTTTCTTTCTTCTGAACTAAATATATTACTAACAATTACTAATCACTGAAATAAATATCATAAGTAGAACATGTAATAAAGTCAAGCACAAAAGACATTCACATTTTTAGAGTAGAGTAGGCTAAAAATATTTCTCTACAAAGAGCTATAAATGTGAGGTTTAAGATGAGGGGGTACTTTTAGCAGTGAATTTCAAGAAAAAATGTAAATGATATATTTTTGACTAGAGTCATTGCTCTGAAGTTTATTTCTATATTAATGTCCCATAACTGATTTTAAAAATCAACTCTTTAGTGAAATATCAGTGGCAGAAATAATCATTCTGTAGTATAGCTGAGGACATGGTACTTTGGGATTTAGAGGATTTGCCTGAGGTCATTAGCAAGTCTATGATACAGCTTGTGAATAAAGCACCCAACCTTTTGTTCCCAATATAGTGTATGAAGGTAAACCTATTTCTGTGAGATCTTGGCATGCATTTCCATTCCTTGGGTGAGAATTTTCTCACGAACACGGTCACCCCCTGTGGCGTTAATGCCAGCCAACCAAAGCTGCCTTCATAATTGCCCCAGTAAATGTCAGCTTCTTTCTACCTAACTAATAAATACATTCCTACTTCTACATTATGTGAAAGTAATTCCTTATTCCCAACCCAGTAGAACATTGAACTCTCATTGTTGCTTATCTCTCTACCTCCTGATTTTAAAGAGAGAGTTAGATTGGGGGTTGTGGCAAGGGTGCCACAACTTTCCTCCTCAACTTCTGCCTACTTGAATCTAGTTTCTGACTTAAGCATTGTACTCTCCAAAGTTTGGAGCCAGACCTTCAATGCTGTCACATCCATGCCCTTGAATTTTTTGAAGTTTTTCATTCACTCAATGTTTTCATTGGGTTTGAATCTTGTATTGGCCATTTCATAGCTCAGTGAATTTCTGAGTTTCATTTTTATCTTCTTTTAAAATATAGACAAGCATTCTAAACTCACAAATTTTTTAAAATATGATACATTCTATATATATATAACTGACATAATGCCTGTCACCTATTTGTTGTTAATAAATGCTAACTATCTTAAAATCCACTTATGATTCTCTAAATCTGCTTAATGTGATTCTTAATCTGCTTCTAGCCTCCCAGTCTCTCATCCCTGATCAAATTGAGAAATGTCATTTTCTACAGTTGTTAATATCACCGTAATGGAAGGCAACTGGGAGAGCGTTGGAATATTATTTCAACCCATTGAAAAAGCTTCCAAGTTAAACCTGAGTGATGTTGATAGTCTCTAAATGCAGCCCCAATCAAATTCTACCACTTGGAGGTACAGCAGCAGGTTGCTGTTGGAAGGTAGGGTTGACTTGTAAGAAAAGTAAGAGAATGGGCAATCCAAGGATGAATTTGAAAAAAATTATTGAGACAAAATGGAATCACACTTGCTCCAAGGCAATTACTTGTACTTTTTAAGCTTCAGTTGTTAGAAATATAATATCTGGAAATGACTGGTGAATATTTTATGTACTACTCTACAGGAAAACCACGACTAAAGATTGGTCACTATTTTTCAGTTTGTCAGGATGAATATTCTATAAAATGGTGATTTTTTAAAGATTACACAGCATTTGCCTTCATGGGACTAAAGTATTAAGTGGTGTCCTAGTTACCTAATTTATTAACAGTTTTGCTAACCATGAGAGCAACAAAAACCATTCCTTAAGAGGTACATGAGAGAGTTTCAGTGCTGTATAAAAGTAGTACACACTGATGTATTTGAACATTGGAAAAATAAAAAACTTAAATTCCAATCTTATATTACTTTGGACAATTTTTCTTTCTAAATATAGTGATGGTGGTAGTGATGATGATGATGATGATGATGATGATGATGATGGTGACAGAGTCCATTGCTAGCTTACGTGGGTACCTACAGCACATTATACCTCCTTCTTTTAGAGCACACACCACATTATTTTATTTGTAGTTAGTTTGTTTATGAGCCTGTCTCCTTCACTAAATTGTGAACACTTTGATGGCAGCGTCTATGTCACAACCTTATCTTGGTACTTGGCACCTGCCTGACACATGGTAGGTACTCAATAAATATTTCCTGGGTTGAATTTTGTAAATGATAGAATGAAAGAACTCTGTCATGTTATGATTTTAATGTTTCTTGGGCTCAAGGCACTATACTATATATTGAGTTTAACTAAAGCAGTTTAGACATAGGCCTTATCCTCATGTTTGTTTGCTTGTTTGTTTTTGTAGTGCGTTGATGTAGAGAATTTGAGTGTTTGCTACCATATGATTCTGAGCTCCCTTGTCCTGTAGACTAGGTGTTTGAGGGCTGTTTCCCCTTGAGTGTGCTGCTGAAGTCTCACCCATGCCTGAGCTTAGGAGAAATGACTGCAACCTAGTGACCAAACCAGCTATGTTATCCAGATTGCATCTAAAACACATATCAGATTGGGTATGGTCTCATAAGAATTTGGTTTCTAGGCAAACTTTTACAGGCCAAATGTCCACTGTGTTAAAGAACTTAATCACTCAATTTGATAATCCAAGGGGGGAAAGGAATATCACTAAATCATGTACCTGCTCTGCATTTTGATTGAACGTACAAAGAAAAAAATGAAGTTAAAAGCTATCCTGTATCCTAAAATATGTGTAAATTCATGCCCACTAAATGTTAGAAAATAACGTGATATACTATAGAGAATTCTCAAATCATCTTCTTCATTTTTGTGATTTGCTTTTAAAAATCACAAATCAATTAAATGACAGATTGCTAGGATTTTAAAAGGACATATGCTTTAGTTTTTGTGGCATTTGAAATCTCAGACATCAAAAATGATTTTAAAATATCATGAACTATAGAAAAGTACATTGATTTTACTCAATTCCAAGTGTCAAATTATGGACAGTGCTAAGATATTCATGAATTGTGGACATTCTGCAGCAAATATGTGTAAGCGGGCGACGTTTCTGACAAAGACGGTTCAGCTAAAGGCCTCTGTGTTAACAGCAATCTATTTGAAGTGCTGTAAGGATCTTTTGGAAGTATTTTTGCATTTTAAAATTTTAATAACTTAGGTTATATTAGAGGAAAATAACCTATAAAGGACACCTAAAAGCAAATGTTGTAAAGTTCAGGAACACGATGACGTAACTTTACACAATATTCTCATTTCCCATCTGGAGATGAACAACAATAACAACAAAATGGCTGACACATCCCCTAAGGCTACCGGAATATCAATGATGAGAGAAAAAACACACAAAAACTACAAAATCAAATATAATTTTTTATTATAATTTTAAAGTTAAAAATATTAAACTGCTATCAGATTTTAATCTTTAAAATAAGATTTACCAGAAGTAGAGTCAAATAAAGCACTGGTGGTAGATATAAAGGTGAAAAAAAAAAAAAGATAACTGACTAATGGAAATCACAGTGTTATCTTTCGCCATAATTGTTTAACACATTATTGTTTAAACACAAACAAGCCTTTTACGAAATGTATGCATGTCTTATTTCCCTCCATCTCCATTTAGACTGTAAGGTCTTCAAAGGCAGGACTTGCCATCTACATTTTTTTCTCAGATTTCCAAGGCTGTTGTAATACATTCTAAGGCTATTTGCTAAACTGAACTATAGGCAGGGCAAGGCTTCTGCAGTTTTGATTAAAAGAAAAAAACTGTGGCCACATATTAACATCTTCAGTCTCTTCCACACACTGAAATTGAGCTACCTCAGTTAATGTTACATTTGTAAGTGAACAGTGATAAAACAGAGAGGGTGCTTAAAACCTTTTGTGGAATGTGTGAAGGAAAGGTGATTCTGTCATTTAACTGTGTTTTCTTCATTAACATACTAGTCTTCATTCATTGATTCATTCTGTACTTACTGAAACTTTATCTAGTGTGCCAGGTTCTGTATTTCCTGGAAGGCCCTCAATATGAGAGAGCTGCTTTTCTGTGGTTAATGAATCACTCATTTTACATGTATAAAAGCAAACAAGCAGGCAAGCCATCAATAGGGTAGTGGATGAAAGAAAGATTTAAAATCATTTAGAGTTCGTCAAAAGAAAGGGTTCCACAATAGCAAATGAAAAGGCAATGAATTGTTCAGACTCTGCCTTTTATTAGTGAAGAAGGAGGCATCACACTGAAAGACAATATTTCACAGGTTTTGCTTGGAACACCAGGATTGTCAATTTACATATAAAAGCCCCATTGTAATGTGTATACTGTAATGCTGAAGAAGAAAAAAGAAACCAAGAGGAGTTTTATTATTTTCCCTCCTATTTTAGTTGCACATAATTTTCAGAGCTCTTACATATTCCCATGAGAAATGGCTTTTAAATTTATAAATTTACATGTACACTCCTCTTGCAGGCTATTTTAAGGAAACAATCAAAGCTGTTGCTATCTAAGAAGTAAAAAAAATGACAGGTGCCACCAGGCAAGTTTTTTTCCAAAGAGAGGAAACTGGTTCTTAATGAAGCGGTAAGTTATGCTCGCAAACCAGAACACGGTCAGAAATCTTTGGTAACGAAACCATGGTCAGGCCAAAACTGGTTTGTGGGGGGATGTCCTCTGTTCCTGTGACCTTTTCTTCTGAGCTTATTGAACTGCAGGTCATATAACCTGAGCATGCACAGAAAACACTTACTCTTGGTCTTTAGATGATCTTTGAGATGCCGGGAACAGAGGTTGCCTCCTTTGTAACCAAGATTATACCTACGGGCCCGGCTAGATAGCTCAGTGGATAAAGATCACGCTGGGGTACCACATGGGAGGCCCCGGGTTCAGTTCCCGTGGACCTCTCCGAGCGGGCAGACGGCCTTGAGAAAGGCAAGCCACCATGGGCGGGGCAGAGCCGCCGTGGGCAAGGCAAGAAGCTGCGACGGGCAGGGCGGAGCCCCCACGGGCATGGCAAAGTCACCCGTGAAAAGCGGAGCTGCTTCCTGCAAAACCGCGGAAGCCGGCAGCCCGCAAAAAACATGGAGGACTGCTGCCCGCAAAACATGGAGTGGAGCCGCCCGTGAAAGCGGAATGAAGCCACCCAGGAACGGAGCAAGCCGCCGCCAAGGAGGGCTGGCTCGGCGCGTCGCCGCAAAGACGGGGGGAGACAAGAAGCAGACATAGAAAAACACAGAAGAATGGACACACAGCAAGAGCAAGCAGAAGGGTGGGATATGTAATAAATAAAAAATAAATCTTAAAAAAAAAAAGATTATACCTACCACATATGGACAACTCTATAATTAACCAATGGACCATGCCAAGTCAAACCTCCCCCTTCTGTCTCTACCTCCACCTCCCATTCCCATAAAACCTCCCTTAACATTTAGTTTGGGGAGACAGATTTGGGTCTTGACTCCTGTCTCCATGCTGGTTGACCTTGCATTAAAGCTCTTTCTTTTCTTAAAATCCCAATGTCGTAGTATTGGCCTCTGTTCAGTGTTAGGCAGCAAACCCTTGCTTGATAACACTAATATCGTGGTAGGTTCCTGATGACTTAATTATCTAACCTGTGGACTCAGAGGTGACTTAATTAAACAGAATAGAATGTTTGTGTGGTACATTTTATGAAATTAGGTACTAAGAAATCCTTGAAATGGTGCCTGGATTGTCCATCCCACTTCTGCAGAGATATAAAGACAATTGAAGAAAAGTTAGTCTATTAGTACAAATAGCTTTTCTTAGCAGCCTAGCACTGAACTGGAAGGTGAAAAGAGATTTGCCTGAAATGAGGGCAGGAACAGCCTTTTCCTAAGGACAAGGCTTTGGACTTCATCTTTCTGGACCAATACATGATTGCTTTACAGGTCAATCCAAGTATGTCTTCCTCCTACTTGGAATAACACTATTGCTACTTTTGGGAGAACAAAACATTAGAAAGACAAATTAAGGTTTTCCTCTTATCTTTGACTTTTACTTTGATTAGATGTTGCATAATTTCATGTGGGTGTGTAATTGTTTTACTCTTTATTTTCTCCCAGTTATCTCTAACTTTTTTTCTTTTTGGTTGTTATTCAATTTGGTCTTTAATTTCGTTTTTTTCAATTTTTAATCAATTTTTTTTTAGGATACATCGATTACATAAATTTTACACAGAAATTTTAGGGGTACCCATATGCCCCACCTCCCACACCTCCCACAACCTCCCACATATACATCTTTCATCAGTGTGGCACATCACCTGTAATAGATATACAAATTTTGGGGCTTTGCCACCAAGCATGGACCACAGTTCAGACTGTAGACCACCCTCTCTCCCACACAGTTCTGCATGATACATGATGATATAAAATGGCCTATATCCTCCATTGCAACGTCACCCAGGACAATTCTCAAGTCCCAAAAAAGCCCCTGTATTACAACTGCCCTTCCCTCTCCCTGCCCCCAAAGTGTCCAGTGGCCCCTGGCTCCACATAATTTTGTAATTTCTTCCATTGTATGAATCACAAGTCTATAACAGGATACCAACAAGTCTACTCTAGTCCATAGCTCTTCCCCCAATCCCAAGGAGTCTAGGATGGTGATGTTCCCTCCAC
>PVKH010010825.1:0-18067 GCA_004027955.1 Chaetophractus vellerosus | reverse complement strand
AGAACCTGTACCAATCTAATCTTTCGACTATGTCTAGTTTTTAAGATTAAAAAAATACAAAAGTGCTTTGAAAACTTAACAACAAGATACATGTAAAGAAGCAAGCCCATGCTACAACTCACCTGTTCACAGATACCTAATACCATTGCTGAAGTATTTTTGCAGTAATCTAAATTGTTTGAAATGTACAGATCAGCTACGATAAGAGCAAATTATTTCATACATGAAGGTAAAAATGTATGTTGAAACACAGATGTGGCACAAGGGCTAAGAACAACAAAATGAGTCATTAAAACTATGTCCATAATATTAAGAATAAGGAAGGCTTAACTCTGCAATTGATACTAATAATAGAAAAGCACAGGTTTTGACTCCTATTTTATGATCATTTCTCTATCTTCTACATCAAGGAGAATGACTTTCAAATTGGAAAATATAGGTAAAAAGCATAGTTATTAGGGAAATGGAGTTAAAGATGCTAGAAGATACTAAATAAGATCTCTTGGCTTGAAATAAATAGTAGTCATCAGACCCGGATAAGTTATACACTGGGGGAGTTAAAAAAAAAACAAAAAACATACTTACGTTACTGTAAAAGCAAGGCACCCTAGCAGGTGAGACATGGGCAAACACCCTGATGTTTCAAATAGAGAAATGGAGTTAGAAACTAGAAACTACATACAGATGAGCTTGATGTTAACCCTGACCATATTCTGGAATAAAGATGAAACCAAGATACCAACATGGATGATCAACTGATCGTGCAAACTAATTTTCACTAAAGAGACACAGGTAGGTTAGAGAAGTAACATACAAAGGCAATATTTTGAATTCAGCTAGTTTAAAATATTTTGCTTGTGGTTTGTTTTTACAAATTCTCCCTCCATATTCTTGGGAACAGGAACATACACACACATACACATTGGGTGATGCTAAAAGCAGCGTGGCTAGACTAAGGTTTGTACCTAAAATCTGTTGCTTAATGGATCAATGACAGACCATTTGGATACGGCAGGACTTGGCAATAGACATCCGCTATTATTTTTCTTAATTACTACAAAAAACACCCTCATCAAGTTTGTCTAAGATACATCTGGTGATGAAATCAGTTTTCAAAAAATAACTTGACAAGCTGGAATTAAAATGGCTTTTTCCTAAGGTCTTTAGCTGCATCCATGAAGTACAGGTGATGCCTGATATGCCCATGAGATTGTTTTAAAATTTTCCTGGGAATTTTGGTTGTTATCAATCTCTTTATGAGCCAATGTTGCCAAGAAAAACGAATGCCTGCTTAGGTTGTACCAGCAGAAGGCTGGTGCTCAAAACAGTTTGGCGCTTGCCACCACATTCTTTTTTTCTGGAAAATCTGGGCTTAAAGCTTTCTAAGTACCCTCTTGATACCCGTTTCTCAAATCTTAGGGTCCCAGTCCTTCCCTGTAAGGGCCCTGATTTAACTCAGGAGGCTTACCTAATAGAGCATTCAACATTCTCTTGCAGTCTGCCAGGCTTACAATTCAATCCTTTGCTGACTTGCCTTTGGCTTTTCCTTCCCTCTGGCTATAGGAGATTGAGGGTCTTTAGCTCTGGAAGCTTGCTTTACATAGCTAATTGCTAGACCTGAGCTGGGCATTTCTGTCTTCAATGGCACTTAGCAAGAGCCACCCAATTCCACCACCTTACTAATGTTTCTCTGTACCTCTCAAAAGCCAGATGCACTGAGCCAGCCAGTGTATTTCCTTCCACCTGTATCCACCCCAGTTTACCATGGGTGAAAAGTTTAGCCATCACTGCCACCACATTTTAAGAGAAAAATCTTTATCAACAAATATTTATATAGAACAGTGAGACCACAACTGTGGCTAATCCAGAAACTGGGTTAAAGGAGCAGTTATTAGAGGAAAGAAAGCTATAACTGGGTATAGATTTTAGTGGAGGCATGATAATTATTTTCAGATACTTGGAACTCCATTTTAAGAAGACTGAGCTTAGTCTACAAAGGTCCAGAAAATAAAATTCAGATCACTAAATTAAAGATTTGAATTAAGAAATTTTAGGCCAATGCAAAAAAGAACTTTCTAGTAATTAGCACTTTTTAGTAAAAGGTTGAAATGCAAGTATTCTCAAAGGTATGGAAATATGGATATTTTATATAACTGAAATGGGATGGAATTTGGACCATTCTTTCTGGAAAGGCAATTTGAAAGAAATGCCTACATCTTTTAACTCAGAAATTCCACCTGTAGACATTTATCTGAACAATTAGAAGTGTGGGGAAAATTATATGTAAGGAAATTAATTATAGCGTTTTTGTAGTCATGAAAATGTTGAAGTAACCTAAATAGGCACCATCACGTGATTTGCTAAAATAATTGAACTATATACATAGAATAGAATTTTATGCAGTTATTTGAAAAGCACATGGTAAAAAATATTTCTTAGAAATAGAAATATTCATTATATATTATTAGTTTGAAAAAAGATTCCTAATTTTCTTTTTTTTTAAAGGTACCGGGGCCAGGGATTGAACCAGGGACATCGTATCCTTATATGTGAGAAGCCAGCACTCAACCACTGAGCCACATCGTCTCCCCTGAGTTTTTTTGTTTGTTTGTTTACTTGTTGTTTGTTTGTTTGTTTGTTGTTTTTAGGAGGCACTGGAAACCGAACCTGGGACCTCCTATGTGGGAAGCAGGCACTCAACTGCTTGAGCCATAGCCACCCCCCCCCAACTTTTTAAATAGAGAGCTAGATGAGAGAGAAAAAAACAGAAACAGAGAGAGAGACACACACACACAGGGAGAGAAATAAAATAAAATACACCAAATGTTAACATTGGCTACCTCTAAGAGTGATTTTTTTCCACGTGTGTTTTTTCCATGTTGTCTGCAATGAGAATATGTATTTTATGTAATAAAAACAAACAACCAAATAACAATGAAGGCAGAGGGCATGAGTTCTTGCATCCCCAGTACCTGATTCACAGTTGAAAGGTAACACATTTTTCCATTAAATAAATGCATAAATTAATTAAATGTTACAGATATTTTATAGAGTGAACTCTCTTAAGAAGTTAATAGCTTCCCATTGCTGGCAGTGTTCAGGCAGAGGCTGAGTGACTCTCAGCATGTCTGGAGGGCATCCTTATTTTGATTTAGATCAGTGGTTTTCCAACAGACGCACCTGGGAAAACTAAAATGCTCTCTCATTTCACAAAATACAAATTTCTAGACTCTACCCCAGATTTACTGACTCAAAATCTGCAGGAGTTGAATGGAACCGTTGAAAAATCTGCAGTTATTGCTGGAATTATCCTAGGAAAAAGGAAAGAAAAGAAAAGAAAAAAGTTCAGGATTTTTATGCAGCTGGAAAACTAACCTAGGGTCTTGAGCTGACTGCTAAGGTAGACCTCTGATCAGGCTCACCAGGGTCTTCACACTGGCTGTTCTCTGGACTGAAATGCTTTTATCCCCAAACCACAGCATTCACTCCCTCACTTCCTTCACATCTTCATTCATATGTCACCTCCTCAAGGAGGCTCCCTTTTACTTCCCAAAATGTTAACCCCTCCCAAAGATTCCCATCCCTGGTGACCCTGCTCTATTTTTGTCCCTAGCACTTATCACTTTCTATATTGTAATATAATTCACCTGTTTATTACGCTTTTTTTTAATGGTCTATCTCTTCCCACTAGAAAGTAAACTCCATAAAGACAGGATGTTTTGCCTTTTTTGTTCACTCGAGCATTCCAGAATGGGGTCTGGCACAAAGCGGGTGCATAATTAACATTTGTAAATCAAGGGAAAGAATGAATGGACGAATGTCCATGGTTCTAATAGTCGATGCCTGACTGCTGCTTCAGGCAAAGTGATTTTTCAGTTGAGTCTATCCCAGATTTTTCCTAAGTATGCAGACAGTAAATATTTCAGGCTTTGTGGGCCATAAGTTGTCTGTGGCAACTACTTAACTCTGCCATTGTTTTGCAGGGGCAGCCCTAGACAATACCTAAATGAACGAGTGTGGCTATGCTCCAATAAAACTTCAAGACAATAGGCACTAGGCCAGATTTTGCCTGTGATGCTTTTTAATTCCCTTTAATATGCCCTGCTCAGGAGGGTGTGAATCCTCTCAGGGATTGTATCATTTGTCTATACAACATGGAAAGCAAAGTTGGGAGGGGGGGGGCTATGCCATGTAAGCAGGGGCAGACTTTAAAGGTTTGGGTATGAAGAGGCTCTCCTGCTTCTTCTGATCTTAAAACACTACCCTCAATTGGCAGAAACATTGTGCAGCCTGAACCATCCACTATAACTCTAGACAACAGACCCCTTAGAGGGAGTAGCTCAGGACACCGCTGTTCAATTCCATTGTACCCAATGTTGATGTGGTACCCAGATATTGGATGAAAGCCAAAGGGTTCATTCAAAATGGATAATAGTTTTATAGATGAACATCAAGTAATCATCTGTTTTAAAATATTACAGCATTTTATGTTGTGTAGTCTAAGTTTGGGTGTCACAACACCTACATTAAACATGCCATTTCATTTCTAATAAGCAGAGAAGCACTTCTTGGCAGTATGCTGTTGGAAAAAATAACTGGAGGTAACACCTGGGCAAGGGCAGGGTCTCCAATCAGTTGCTACAGGTCATGTTAATGCTCCATGGAAAATAGAGGCATCTTTCTCGAGCATTTCTGTATTTTCCAGAGCATTTACCCTGGGGCCTGGCTGGGGGAAACTCTGCCACCCCTCTTTGTCCCCATAATGGGTAGTGGCCTGAACTCCACCCAGTATCCGGCTCTCCACTCCTCGATCATTCCTCCCCAAGGGGGATGTAGCTGATATTACTGCTGTCAGCCTGACACCTGCTGAGCCACTTTACCGATGTTCAAGGACACCGTTCCATACAGCCCCTCTCCTCTGCTTCCTATCTACCTAAAACAAGTCCCAGGGCACTGGGCCAGCCTCACAACAACTTCCCCACTGTTCTATGGTCTCTACTAGTGTTTGGGTGGTTATGTCAGAAGCCACTGTTACAGACCCAGGTCCCAAAGTAGAGATCAGCCAGAAAGTGAGCAGGTTCTCCTTCCCTGCAGATTCTTTATGTGCAGCCTCTGCCATATAAACCCTAAAGAAGAGGGGGACTCCCAAACCTTCAGCCCCTTGAACAATCTACTCAATAAATGAAAGTTTTGTTTGCCTGAATCCCTAAATCCCATCTTGTTTCCTGACAGTTATTTATAGCAAAATACTGCCCAGACTTCGAATAGGCAGGGTGCTATTGATGACTATCAGGTAAACCAGATAAAAGCTGCCTTGTTTTATGTGTGTTCATTTACTGGCTCTTGTAAGGATCAATTCCAAATTTCTAAGTCAGGAGAGACATTAATTTGTCTAAGGGATCCATCCAGATGCTAACTTGTCCTAGAGAATTGTTGCATCAAAAATTATATATTGGTTTTGAAAGATACCACACATATTTCTGTGGTGATAAATTGAAATATATTCATCCAATCCATTCCCCATCCTGTTTTCTTGAGGTAAGACTGACAAAGGAAAACAAACAGGCTTTTATCCTTATGAGATAGCGGTATTTTATATCCGTTTATAGATGAACTAAAAATACCCCAAATAACACTTGTAATTGCAGGCAAAAGGAACTCTTGTAGGTTATGTTTCCAACACACATATGTAAAATTTCTCAGGCACTCATGATAGAATGGCTGTTAATGCTACCACTGACATCAGAAACTCCAATTACCCCAAGATTTGAGTGCTGACTGGTTCCTGATTTATTTCAGGCAAATTAGGTAGTGTAATAAGTAAAACAAATACTTTAAGGACCAGATTTAAACGAACAAATGTAAAGGAATTCAGGTCTAAGTCTGCCTTGCGTGGTTATTTCTTCAATTGCGGTAAAGCATTGGCAGCTGCAAACATCAATTAATGACGTGGAGTTCCAACAATAACCAAGAGTCTTGCCTAGGATGGATTTACAAAAATTTCAGCCAATCTTACCCAAAGCTACCAAACTGGCAAATTTACCAGAAGTAGATGAAGCAGATTATACTTCACAAGACAGTGATGACAAAAAAAATCTGGTGTAGGAAAATTATTGTCTTTGGGGGTTTAGGAAAGAAACATCACTTCATTGGCCATTACTTCTCTGACTGTGTATAATAACCAAATGTGCATTGGGTTTAACCATTTAAAATATGTTCTCACAAGCATTGTGTCATAAAACTCTCACTACAGCCCTGTGAAGTTGATGTGCCTACTTTACAGATAAAGGAATAGAGGCTCTTGACAATTCAATAACTTGGCAAAAATGGTTCAGACAAATGACTGTTCAAACAGCTGAAGCTACAAAATAAATTAATAAAAATGACCATTCATTAATAATGGCCACATTGTGGCACAGTCTCTGTCTTTGAGACCAAAATGAACCACCTCAGTCACTAACAGCATTTTCCCATTTGGAGATGACCGATAGGTGGCCTGTGGGATATGACAAACCATGAGGTGATGGAGGGCACTCTAAGGACAAGGCACTCCAGGATAATAAATGCTGGCACATACCTCCTTGTAGGCAGCCTGTTGAGAATTCATCTGCAGCCAGTTCTGAAACACATATAATACTTTCATCCTCAGGTTTCCAGGGATTCAAGGATACACTTTCAACAAAACACAACAGTCTTACGCACAAATTATTGGTATAGTTAATTATTGGTAGCTTGTCCCCTTCTTCACCACCCTCCTCCACTTCTACATACATATGTTTAAGCATAGATGCAAACCTAATTCCAAAACAATATCTGAGTGAGATTTTATACTTAAAAAATGCAGTTTTGAATTTGAATAGAATGATCCAATTTATCAGTAGTCCTCGAAACTCCAAGTTGTTCAAAGACCTAATACCCAGACAGTTTCCTACTGATCACAGAACTTCCAAGGTAGACTTTCAGAATCACAGATGTTCACGTTGGAAGGGATTTAGACCACCTAATCCAAACCTTTTATTTTCCTGAGAAGGAAGGCCCAGTGACAAGAAATGACTTTCCACAGGTCACATAAGAAATTAATGCCTGAGCAAAACTTGAAACAAGTCTCCTGACTCCTTTTCAAGGCCTTCTCTTCTATTATTTAATAATGACAAGGCATCTGGTCTAGCAAGCAACAATTTTCATGATCAGTCTGCTCTTAGCTGCACGGACATTTTCCTCTTCCTGTAAAATAACCAAGAAACACCTTCTCACTTACTTACCCTTGAAGGTTCTCAGGGAAACATAAACTGGTCAAAGTAAGAGAGGGAAAGGAGCTATGTACATGTTTAGCCAGCTCTGTATCTGGAATTGAGGTCACTTTAAGACTCACCCTAGCACTAGAATCTTCAAGCACTTGAGACATAAGGACACGAACTTCCAAATTAGCCCTATATGATGTTAGGGGCCTAATAAAAGTGATGGGTGTTCAAAGTATTGGTTTAATCAGTGAGTAGTTGGGGTGGGAGACTTCTTCTAAAACGTTTACCTGAAGCCACAGGGCTTCAACTGATGACATTCATTCACGTGAACATGTCATCTGTCCCAGTAGTTTCAAAGACCCTAGGGGAAGAGAACGTATCCATTTTAAAAAACATTAGAACAATATGGGACATGTTGTAGTTGCACAAAAAGAGGATATATATTTTTTTGGTTTTTAGGAAGGAACCTTCTCTGGACTGGTAAAATAATTCAAGAAATATGAGTTGCCTGAACTCATTGGAAAGATAAAAATTTTTCATAGAATAATAGTTAGAATGAATCTCTGGGATTATTGAATCTAATTGTTTCATATTATATATAATGAAATAGAAATACAGTGAGATGAACCTATCTGCCATACTTTATACTCTCCAGAGACATAGCTAGGATTGAGTTTTAGCCACATGAGATATTAATTCCGCAGAAAACAGGAAGTTCCAATCCAGCTAGCACACCATGCCACAGGAAAAATAATCTGGGACCATAATAATTGGCCCAGTTGTCCAATCACATGGCAGAGAACACTGACCAATACATAATGCCTCATGCCACCATCCTCTTGGCTACTATTGAAAATGCAAAGCTCACAGGCTCCATCTTCAGCTTTCTCTAAACCCTTACCCTGACTTATAGCCTCTCCTTTCTCCTCCCTCTCTAACCTTATCCTTGTCCCTTTAGAACTTCCACTCAGTTAATTACAAACCTTTCTCAGAATGTTCTTTTCATTTCTTCTCTAAAACCCAATTGTCGTCTGACACGACTTTGAAGACTGATCAAGTGGAGGAGCCTTTTATTTTTCACACTCCATGTGTCAGTGAATACCCCCCAAACCCCAATTTTTGTTGCTGCTTCTGGTCCATCACAACCCTTACTTCCTGCTAAAATCACTGCTCTCTTGAGGCTCACACTGTACAGATTTACCACCTTCATTTCCTAATCATTGTGGTTATCTACCAACCTCCTGGCCATTCTCTGTCCTTCACAGATGGCATTAGCCCCTAGATCCAGTCTTCTTTTCCACCCCACTGTGGTCATCATACTCAAGACTCATCACACACACGGAGGAATCATGGAACGCCGTTATCTCTCTGATCGTAGATGCCCATCCACCCAGGGATGTGTTCTCAGACCTCAAAGAATATAAGCTATAGCACAAGAAAAAATAAGCTCTATTATTTTTAACGTGGTAAGTGCTACAATAGAAGAAGCGTAAAGCACTACAGAAACAAAGTTAAGGGATTTTATTAGTTCTGTCTGAGAGAGTTGAGAAAGCTTGTGTGGGAGTGGCTAACATTCGTGATAGACCCTGAAAGATGAGCATCAACTGTGAGATGGACAATGGAAGAAGGGCTTATCAGGCAGAAGAGACAGCATGAGGAAAGTCATAACATGATGTCAGGGTTAGAAACAGCCAGTAACCTGATATGACTAGGAAATAAGGTAAGTCAGGAAGAGTGAAAAGAGATAGTAAACGTGCAGGGCTGGGTCAGTATAGGAACTATATTAGATACCAAGCTAAGAAATATTGATGGTTTGAAGAAGATTTATACGGTCAGATCTGTTTCTAAAATAATGAAAGCAGAGGTCAAAGAGTAGTAAAAAAGTTGTAGAAGGAAAGTTCTCTTGAATTATGGGCAAGGAGGAGGTTAATTCCAACTCAGTATCTAATTCTTGGCATAAGCTGAAGTCCCAGAAGCAATCAAATAGCTGTTCTTCTGGCTAGTAATAACATTCTAATGTGGTCAGCTTTCAATGCTAAAAGTAGAGAGCAGGTCACTGAGGTTAAGACTGATGTAAACTAAACAATGGACCTTTTTTTGGGTTCTTCCCATAGCACTTGATTGTAGGTTCCCATGGTCCCAAACAAGTCATAAGAAATCCCCTGGATGCTTGGAAGTCTCAGAGCTAGAATAAACTGAGTATTCCCTAAGCGCTACAGAAGAACTTTGAGTTTCTTAAGAGGATCTGAATCTGAATCAGCTGACTTGGTTTATTTTCCACTGTGACGGTGGGCCTGCCCTCTCTCTCAAGACCAAGTACACCCTCAGTGGAACTGTTAAAGCTCCAAATAATCTGGGACCTGACTGGTAAGGACTCAGTAAGAATTTGCTGGTCTGAAGTCATTGACCTGTGATGAACTTAAACATGATTCTACATTTTGTAACAAAGAGGGATTTGCGTGACTCACTGAAACCAAATTCAAAAACTGATCTTGATGTAATTTTGTTCTTATTTATTGTACCTCAATCCCTTGATACAACACGCAATTCTTCATTTTTGTGGTTTGTGTATGAAAATGTAAGCCAATAAGATTGACAGTTCTGACCAAACTGGAACGCAAATATTTATGCTCTTTTTATTTCACTTATGTAGCCAGTTTGACTAATAAACAAAACAAACATTTTGATAGAACAGGCTCCATGTTTGCTTCTAATGTTTTGACTGGTCAGTTCAGTTATTGTGTATAGATATCCTTCAATGACTCTGGAAAGAATGGAACGCAGTTTGATTTGCAATTCATTTTTATGATAGGATTTAAATTTCCTGAATCTGTTTTTCCTTAAAAATATAGACTTTCCTGTTCTCATGGCTTCAGATGTTAATACTTATTTCCCTGTTATAAAATGTACTATGATGCCTCTACGGGATCTCTCACACTTAATTGAGATGGCCCCGTGGATCTTTGGGAACTAATACAATGCAAAGACATCTAGTTTGGACCTAAACACACTTATTTTGCTTTATAAAGCCAAACATTAACTGGAATTTTGTATAAAAATTACAAAATAGCCACTGAAATGATTTTTCCATTTTCAGTTAATGGCATTATTAACTAGGTAAACACTAGTATGCATATTTTACAGACATCAATAATATACTTTTTAATAAGTCAATCATTGCAGGGTATATGTGTGTGAATTTGTTTAAATCAACTTTGTTCCAATGAAGCCTGAAAAGGAATATGCACGTTTTCTCCATTAGAACCTTTCAAAAATAATATCTTGAAGTTATGTATATATTGAATTACATTTAATTCCAACTTAGCATTAGATTATAGAGAAAGATTCAGCAAAAGTGAATTGAAGTTCCCACAGGGACTTCCATGCTTCCCTACAGCCTTTACATCTGTCAGTTTGAAAATACAGACAATTCAGATTTGAAGGCCTTTTGGAACCTTATGACAGTTGTCTCAGGACAAAATTTAAGCATGTTCCCATATGTCCCAGTGATTGGGAAACACAGAAACGTGATCTCCCATCATGCCATGGGGCAGTTCTCCAGTTGTGACAAAGTGGCCTGACAATCAACGTCTGCCTGAAATGCCAACTCACATCTGCTTTATCTCCAGTCCATCGCAGTATAAATGGAGGTTTGCAGGTCCTTGAGACCATACGAATCACCTCAGGCAGAATGATAATTGTTCTGTAGCAGCAGCTAGACTATTTCATGGGCATATTGGGTTGGCAGAAAAGTGAATCAATTTTAAAAAGAGTGTGTTGCGTTAGATAAAGCCCAGTCCCCGTGGTCTTATCTGATGGTTTAGTTTGTTTTCAAAAGTGAGGTTCCCAGGGGTACTGGTACTCTATGTTAAGCAGACCGAGAATTTAATAGGAAGGTGCTGGCAAGCAGCTGAAAGGCCACTGGTAGACACTGCTGTGCATGGAACTGAATTGAAAGTTTGCATCACGCAACTGCATGGAGAGTAAATAGGGTTATTGTTTCAGAGGATTCCTAAATAGAACAACAACTCTGCTTCCTCGAGGTTATACATCTATTGTAATTAAGAAGCTGAAGTTATAGCAATATTTTATTATTCTTTTTCTTTTACAAGTGTGAATATAGCACTCGCTACTAGAATTGAACACAAAACTGAAAACACATAAGAACAAACTTGAATAAAGAGGCAGGGCAGAGTGATTCTCTGAGGCAATATGATGGTCACGGTCAGCAGCAATGGGAGTTGAGCCTTATAAATAAAACATAAAACGTATGATCTGTTTTGTTTCTGAATTCCTAGAGTCAGGTGAACCAAATAGGCCTAGTCAGATAGAGGAAGATTAAAAAGTCCAAGGAGAATCACATCAGCGATTATCAATGGAGTTGCATGAAAAACTTACCCCTACTATGTAAAAAGAAACTGAACCAGGGAAAATAGAAACATAAAAAAATGAATGGTGCAGCATGATCTCTTAATTGGTCTCCAGTTCCTCCACCTTACTATTCCCAAAGTTCGCTTCCAGAAGCACAGAGCTGAGATATTATCTTGTTCAGAAATGTCCAATGACTCCTCATTGCCTCCAGAATTCCATAATTTGGGATTCAAAGCCCTCCACTCTTTGACTCCAATCTCCTGTGCCAGCTCATCTCCCATTCTGCTCCCAGTAGAACTAGTCTTTCCAACTTTTCCCTGCAACTTGCTGTTTGAATCTTTCCTCCTTCAAAAAGCTCCCCCTGCTTCTGCCACAGAGGTTGAGCTTCAAGAAAGCAAATGGTGTATCTTAATCATGGACAACATCCATGACCCTTATTGGGTGCAAAGCATTGTACTAAACAATGTGCTTTACTTATTATTAAATAAGTAAATTTAATAAATATTATTAAATATTTATTATTCACTTATTATTAAAACAATTGTTTTACTTATTATTTTTACTTAGTACTGACAACAGCCCTTTGAGGTAATCCATTTTATATTTGCCCAAGGTCATATAGCTAGTAATGGAGCTGATGCAAGATAATCTGAACTCCAGAGCCTGTGCTCCTAATTTTTTCAACAAACTGCTATTACATTTCTTTTTGTGGCCAGCTCTACACCAGCAGGCATAATCTTCTAGGCACAGTAAATCTAAAAATGGTCAATAAAATATTGTTAAACCAAAGTCTCACTCCATAAAACAAAGAAAAGAAAAAAATTGTTTAAAATCAAGAGAAAAATGTATTAGCAAGAAATAGATGAAATATTGACCTCAGAAAAAAGAAATGTAATAAAAGGTAAAATACACTTCTCAACAAATACAGCCTATTGTATAATAGATACCAAAGATGGGGGACAACTCACCACAACTGGACTAAAGATGAACTAGCTCTTGAAGATGGGGAAGGTGATAAGTGAGCTTTCAGAGTTATCTGCACTGGAAAATCAGGATTCAATTCAAGTCTTCAAATATTTACTAAACCCACTCTATTAAATCTTGAGATGAGCACAGTAGATCTAATAATGGACAACACAAGATTGTTGAGCTGAAGATTTACTAGGTAAAATAAAACCAAAGAAGTCAAGTTGAGAATGACAAGAAATTCAGCCGCAACACAATGACAACACCAAGACAAAAAGCCCCAGTGACAGTATGATGTAGGTGATACGGGCCAAATGAATTGAAAGAAAGCAGCCTGGTACTGGTCATTAAATGGGGAAGACAGGGTCAACCCTTAGAGAAGGTGGGACTAGAGTTGATCTGGGTAAAATGAATAGAGTTTGAGTAAGTAGAGAGATGTGAGAGGGGTTTCTCTATCAATTATTGGAGAATATGAGTATGGATCTCTTGGGGAATATCTCTGTGATAAGATTTCCTAAAGAGTTTGCCAGGAAAAATGAACCCAGATAGATGTTCTATGGTAAAAGTGTTATTGGTCAAGGAAATCAGGGATGGATGGAAGTGTACATGCCTCTTCTACAAACTTCTGGTATTCATTAGCATATTGGTAGGAGGAAGGGGCGCAGGAGAAGTAGGAACAGGAGGGGCAGTTTACATTTATTGAATTCTTACTATGTGTCAGCCACTATGCTAAGAGTTTACATGGACTACCTACATGTAATGGTCTCCATGTGATATGTACCATCACTATCCTCATTTGACAGCTAAGCCAATGGACTTGGGTAATAAGTTAATCACCCAACGTCATGCAGCTAGAAAGTAGTAGGTATTAGATTTCAAATAAAGCAATCTGATTACTGAATGCTTGTTCTTAGATGCCACACTATTCCTGCTTCCAATTAAACATTCCTATCGATCTATTTTTTCAATGTAAACTTTCAAACCACAATACATCCAACTCATTTCTCATCCTTTCCTTTACCTTTCCTTTGACCTAATATATCTTTTACTCCAGTCGACTTTACTCAGAAGGACTGTGAAGTGAGAAGTTTCCCTCTCTGGCTATGATTTGGGTCTAATTCTCTTCATAGATGAAAAGCCTGCCACCCTGACTTACTAAACAACATCCCCCAAATTTGGGAAATATCATGCATGAGAATGGCCTGATTTTCCATCAGAGCAGATCATCAGAGTCAAAAGTATATCTCACTCCCCAACTTCCCAGCCACCTCCACCTCCACTGATAAAAGGAAAATGCAAAACAACCATTGGTATTCTTACTAAGATTCTATTTTAATATTCCTGCCAGAAAACTTCCCAAATTCACCAAGAAAATATCTATGACATTCTTTTACCCACTTTCGTGTACATATATTTCTCATTTAACCCAAATTTAGAAAATATATCTATAGTAGGAACTACTCCTTTATGCCAATCAATGGGCTGCATGACCAGAATTTCTTTAGAGAAAATACTGAGTCGTAGGCAATCTAAAACCCAGCTGATAATATTGGGGACTTATAGAACAAAGACTTTGTTAATCTCAAGGTGGATGAAAATCATGTTTAAGAAAAATATCAGTATCATCCCACGGAATATGCATTTGGCATTTGCATTGTGCATTTGAAATTAATCAGAAAAGGTTTTTACTGGAGAGGCTGAGAGGTAGAGGGCAGGGCAGAAGCAAGAAGTGGATCTCGGTATCAGCTTAGTCTATGACCCTGCCAGGTAAACCTCTAGGGGGAAATTCAATGGCAGTCACTGAAGACGGGCGTCATCCAGGGAGGCAGCCAAGAGGGGAGACTGCTCAGTCTACAGACCAAGGAAAGAAAGGAATCCAGAGACCCCTCTGCCCTCCATTCCTGCTCAGTAGCCCTCATCCTTTATCTCCACCGTGTGCTTCTGTAGGATGACCTTGAGGTTTCTGCCATCCCATGAATCTTGATCTGTTTGGGTAATTTAAAAAGCAAACACCCCAGTCAGCTTCCTAGTTGATTCCCAATTGCTAGAATACAGCTGACTTTCTGCATTTGTCCAGCATTTCACTAAAATATCACGCAGTGAATTTCTCAGGGCCTGCCAAAAGAATGATTAACTTGGTGAGCCCTCTGAGTTTCTTTTTCCTGTTGACAGCTCGTTTTCTTAAACAAGTTAGTACCTGCTGAGGTGGGTTGGATTTTTATCTGATCCACCATAGTTGATGTCTTTATAAACACACAAAACAGTCCCACACTTTGATTATTTGTAAACCACCACCATGTCGTTAAATAGCTGCTCCATGAGTAAATAAAGGAAGGAATTGCAGCTCGGTGCAGAGAGCATGAAATACAGCTTGCTAAGTTGTAGTCTATTTTTCCCAGGCAAGACACACGGTGTAATTTTTTCCTTTTGATTACATGATGTCAGCGCATACTCCATCGCCTCCTGTATAAACTGACACTTGACAGGCCTATTTCAATGTATTCCAAGCCTGCGCCAGCATGGTGATTGTTTCCAAGCTTCTTAAGCAGAGTCGCAGGAATGGCAGTGCCTTTGGTTTGATTACCAGGCTGGGAAGCTTTGAGGGAGCCAGAGCCTCTCCCTTTACATAAATAAGCCTTTGAGTCAAAAGCCTCCACTTAATTGCCTTTAGAAACTGCCCACCTCTGGAGGAAGTAACCCCAGTTCCTGCTGATTTCAAAAAAGAATTATATATTCAGTCATTTTGGAGCCAGAGCATAACAGTCGCATGCTGGTCTCAATAAGAACCAATCACATTTCTAAATATGAAATTTATAGATTTATCTGTGAGAAAGGGGAGTCTATTCCTGCCCAAGAGTTTGAACAGGCTCGTAGGAAACCCACACATCCAAATACGGTTGGATCCCAGTTAAGGATTTTGTTACAACCTTAAGGCTGTGTGTGTGTGTGTGTGTGTGTGTGTGTGTGTGTATACACGCATTGTATGTGAGATGGTGGAGGGCTGGGGGTGCGGGAGGGTAGCAGAGAAGAAAAGACAAAGCAAGTATGGCAAAGGAAGGAGGATCTGTTTATTAAAGAGCCTTGCTCTGGATCAGAATTTTTCACTTTCTTCTCTAACTACATTTCCCTCTTTTCCACCCAAAACCCATGTCTAGTGTGGCCCAGCACTGATAAACTCAGGGAACCTCACCTGTTTGGAAATCCATGAAATGGACTTTTTATAAACAGTATCAAAATGAAGATGTATTTAGAACATCCCCCTAAGAAAATGTTAATGTGTCCACTTGATGGTTATTTACTACCCCAAGGAATGCAAAATTATTTCTCATTAACATATTTCCAGGACTTCCTTAAGCCCATCACAGGATAAATATCTTTATTCCACTGACCAGCTATCAAACAGAAGGGAGGACACAGTCAGTCATGTTGTAAGTATTTGGGTCATTTTCCCAAGAAGCGGAGTTTCACTTTATCTGGCTGAACAGCTTGCCTGTAAGAACCACTCAGAGATCTCAAACCACCTACAGACACTCTCCCAGAATGCAGCCCCCTGAAAATTCTTCAGCAAGAGACAGCAGGGCAAGCATGGGTTTCCCTTTAGACAGATCCGAGCTTAACTCGAAATTCATTTTCTGACTCTCCGATCTTGATCATGTCACTTATCCTCTAGGCACCTCAGTTTCCACATCTGTAAAATACTGATTCCTAGGGCTGCTGTGAGAATTACCTGATATAGCATGAGACTGGGTCTGTAGCATAGGAGGTCAAACACATTGTCATCTCTGGCTAAAGCAATTGCATGTAGGAGTCATCAGGTTGACAAAACAGGGTGTCTTAGCAGAGGCTCAGGCTGCAGCAGCACCTTGTAAGACCTAGTAGCAACCTTCACTTGTCAGTGGACAGCACACCCTCTCCCATTCCAGAGAGAACCTTACCAACCCTTCTGGAAGTCCACCCAGCCAGCACAAACGGCAGCTCGTTGATGGATTGTTGGGGCAACCCGAGAGAGTCACCATTCCCTCTGCCTAGTGACATTAGCACACCCAGAGGTAGATTTACCATGAAATTAATAAAACTTAAGCTGCAGGGCCTTTCATGTGCATGGACCTATTCCAACATCTTACACCCAATTTAGAATTCACAGTATTCAAATTCTTTTTCTGAGAGGGCTTCCCAAATTGTATAAGTTCTGGACCCATCCCAAAAAATGTATCTGTTCCTGGACTCACCATAATGATTGTCTCTTCATTATTTTAGAGCTGAGGAAATGAAAGATCTGGGGACATCCAGGAGCGGGACCTATGTTTCTTAGTACCAGCCCCAAGCTTCAGCGTCTACAAGCTGCATGCCTTACCCACCCTGGGTCACATCTCTCTCTACTGCCTGCCACCCCCCTCCCCACAAGACTGAAAAACCTACTCAGGAAAAGCAAAGTGGGAATTCTGTAACCACACATCAATATCCACAACTAAGTAGCTCTCTTTTTTTCAGTATAAGTGGTAGATAATTTTCATTTAACTATAAATATCAAATTTTGTCCCAAACTAAAGCAAGCCCTGGAAATTATACAGTTGCAAATTATTGCATTAACAAAAAAGGTCTAAATTATCTCCTTCCAGCACTTAATGAATTCAGCCACTTAATGAATTCCCAAAATGCACTGCCATTCCCCATTCTGTTTTCCCTTGCTCCAGTGGATTTGTGGGGCTGTTGGAAAGTAGAATGGTTCTCATGTCATCTTTCCAGAACACTATTTATTTACTAAGGAGAAAAATAGAGCAAAGAAAGAAAAAAAAAGGAAAAGAGAGACTAAATTGTCTTTGATCAGTGGGAATTAGTTGCAAATGCTCAATAAAAACAAAAGCTGGATCTGACTTTTAGTATGTTTAGAACATCAATGATGCAATCACCCAAATTCAGAATTTATAAGGTCGCTTTGTTCAGCTCCTTTAAGCTCAGTTCCCATGTAATGTTTGCTCTCAGGGCAAAACCATGAAGCATCTGGATGGAATCTATTCTGGCTTCAGGAAGACAAAATGCCTACCCTGTAGAAAAACTGTCCATCTTTAAATTAAATTCAAATCCAAGCAGCTTGCACCCTAACCAAAGCCTGTTCCTCTACATCTTTATAAACTAAGTGATTTAAATCATCTGCATGGTGGTTCTCTTTTTCCCTCGTCTTCGTGATCTTTTGGAGTAAATGTGGTGCTTGTTAACATGAGGAATTGATAGTTTGTTGCCATTTTCCATGGTCTTGACATTTAGAAACATTTGTAATCAATAAAGGCAGACACCCGGAAACAAATTTGATAACTGTTTTTAAAGAATAGAGAGAAACTATTAAAAGAAGAGCTTCTGCCCCAAATCTAATAAATCTGTAGCTTGAAATTTTTAATTTAAACTGTCAGGCATGCCATCCAATCCTCTTCTGCATATTTAGAAGAGCTTCTTTTCATTCATGTTTTCCCAAACTAAACACACAATACCGT
>PVKH010010824.1:0-18059 GCA_004027955.1 Chaetophractus vellerosus | reverse complement strand
AACTCCTGTCCCTCTGTTTGAGAACATACTGGGCCTCCCTAGGGTAGAAGTCCAACACTTTCCTGTACATTATGTGGGTCTCTATCCACTGATGCAACACACTATGCCAAAATGGTCATACACATGCTCCCTAGAAGCCTGCTCCAGATGCTCCCTGGTCTGAATGCCCCCCTTCCAACACTCTAAACCGGTAACCCTTCCTTGTCATATTGCCAAATGAGCATTCTCAACATTGTAATTTCAACCACATACCGGCCAATACGCAGTGTTCAAATGCTCCCTCCCCAACCCTCCCCCCAATTCCATAGACCGTCCAACCCACCCTCCCCACCCTGAAACTCTGTCAAAACTGCACTACCCAATCCAATATTATCAGTATACCCCTGTCATGTCCCTTCACTGCACAACTACACACTTCCGCCTTGTCATAGATTTCACCTATATGGGAGTTGGCTCACAAACATCTTCTCCCTTTTTGTTTCATAGATGTCTATTTTTAACATTTTAAAATTTATCTAACTACAGAACACTTAAAATATATTCTATAAGCCACTACTACATTTCATTAAAATTAAACCTTGATATTAATCAAATTGGAATTAAAATGTAGCCTTCCATGTTTTATATATACAACAACAAACAGGATGCCCCCAACCTATATATGGTGGTGGGGACACATGAGATTAAGTATTTGTCTACAAAGAAGAATGAATCAATATATTTAAAACTGTGGGCACCTATTATTTCTTTTTAAAGAGTAGGAAGAAGACAAGAGAAATGTAGGAGGAGTACTATATTGCTTTGCCTACATCTAATTTTTAAAAATTTTAGTGTATGGGATGAAATTCACCTAGAATTACTTTGATAAAAGTAAACTAAATGGGTGGTTCTCAATGTTGCTTTGTTACAAAAAATATTAATCAGACAGTTTCACTCTTAAAGAGTCCACTGTAACAAAAACTGTACTGTGAGATATGTCTTGCATTCCACAATTTCCACAAAACCAGCAGTTCAAGATATGCCATTTAATGATGATCATGTTGCAAGTCAGTGGCCAACCTATGAGATAATTTTCCATGATCTTTTGGTTATAGTGTTATAGCTGGCCATCACATGTTACCTATGCAAGTCCTCTCCTTCTGCTGGAACTGGAAGTGATAGCTTAGCTCCAATATACAAACTGTAGCTCTAAGCTGAAACAAAGTAAGATTTCACACACACACACACACACACACACACACACAAACACATGTACACAATCATGTGAAATGAAGAACATTTCATAACTATACTTACAGCTCTAGAATCTTTATAACTGATTTCATTGTGTATCTATGGATCAAAAAGAAAAAGGCACACTATTAGATGATGCTCTCAATGCAACAAATCTCAGAAACTAAGAGTTTCCCACGAAACAACTCTGTTGATAAGTCTTCCTCTACCCACAACACAGAATTCTAAAATTCCCTACCCCAGAAGCTATTCTCTAGAAGAAATACATTCCACACTGAAAATAATACTTTCCCATAAACTCTTGTTCAAACAGAAATGTAGTATTTGTTTCATTGCATTCCTATTCTATTTCAGGCTTTAGCTAGAATTTGGAATAAGTTTTTTTTTTTTTTTAAGATTTATTTATTTTTATTACATATCTCCCCTTCCCCCCGCTGCGGCGACGCGCCGAGAGTGGACACTGTGCAGGCGCGGCTTTCCCTGCTTTGGGCGGTCTCTGCGTCCGTTCACGGCTGGCTTTCAGTTTGCAGGTGGCTGGCTGTGCTCCATCTGCGGGCGACCTGCCCTGCCCGTGGCGGCTCTTGCCATGTCCATGGCAGCTTCTTGCCCTGCCCTTGGCGGCTCCGGCCCGCCCATGGTGGCTTGCCATTCTCAAGGCGGTCTGCCCGCTAGGAGAGGTCCCTGGGAATCGAACCAGGGGCCTCCCATGTGGTATGCCAGCGCCCTATCCACTGGGCTATCGAGCCGGCCCTGGAATAAGTTTTATCATAAGGAAGAATCAAATTAGAAGCCATACTTGGTACTCAACCATGTTCCTCCTGCCTAAGGTTCCCAGGGAGGAGGCCTTTACCTCCCTCTCAGTCCACTGAGCCAACAAGGGACAGTACCCTAGGTGAGCCTCAAGGGCAAGGAATGGGCATTGGTCATTGCCACAGGTGCAATTCTCTCACAGTTTCTTCTCACAATTTCTTCTTCACAATTTCCTCATCCCACTCTTTCCTGAGAGCTACACAGAACTTTCTGGACTCCAAAACCCCAGAATTTTTGATTCAGACAATTTTTACCTACTACCTGTTTTTGAAGGAGGAGTGTGCTTTGTCTCTCCCTATGTCACCATTTTCCCCAGAACTCTTATTTATCTTGTTATTCTTCTCAAATCAACATTCTTTCCAGAAGCCATCTCATGCAGGAAAGTTATATTTGATGCTTCATGTCAAATTGACCTCAATATTTCCAACTCTGCCACTTTATGTTGTATGGCTTAGGAAAATTAAGCTTTCTCACCTGTAAATGGCAATAATTTTTATAATTATTACATTACATAAATTTGAAATGTACATGGTACCTGGTGCATAATATGCAGTAACAAGTCAACTATTAATCTCTTCTTTCCAGGTTTAAAAAGTTTATAAGGTAAATAGAGGGATGAAGGAAGAAAGACAAGAAAAGAGGGAGGAGGGAGGAGGAAGAAGGGAAAGTGGGAGGGTGGGAGAGAGGAAATTGGGTTGGAGGGAGGGAGGAAGGAAGGAAAGAGGAAGGGAGGGAGGGAGGAATGAAGGGACTTAGAAGGAGATAAAGAGAAAGAAAAAGACATGTTATACTTTATTGCTAGGGAAAATAGCTATATTTCCACTGAAGTAAATTTAATTAATATAGAAGAATAGTTTAATAAGAGATTTAAATTTTCCCAGGGCTGACAGTCAGGAGTAAAAGCAGCTTTCATAGGTTTATTCATTAAATTGTTCTCAAAAAGGGGCACAGTCAACAATTGGTATTTATCAAACCATTTGTTAGCTCTCCTTCTTGGCAATTCAGTAAATTCAGTAAACATTTATTTTCAATTTTGAGCTTAGAAAGATGCTAAGATTTAAAGTTTGCATATGAGAAGTACTTATCTTCTCTCTAGTACTTGAACATTAAGTTTTCCTTTCCATTCTAGAAGTGCCTGCATAACCTCTTTCTCTTTGGATTACACTGGAATCAGCTGGACAAAATGGAAGAAACAAACCTGTCTGTGGTGCCTGCGTTTATTTTTCATGAAATGTATAATTCAAAGAAGCTCCAGACCTTCATTTTATGGCTATTTTCTATACTCTACCTGATCACTGTTGTGGGCAACTTCCTTGTTGCGCTCTTTATCATGACTGACCCACATCTCCATCCCCCCATGTATTTTCTGTTAGCCAATCTCTCCTTTGTTGCTTTTGCCTTTCCTCAGTCTCCACACCTAAATATTATCACAGACTTCCTGAAGGATAAAAAGACAGTCTCCTTTGGAGTCTGTATAAGCCAGATCCTCTGTGTATATTTCTTTGGAGGAGATGGTGCTGCTTATGACAATGGCCTATGACTATTACTTGGCCATAAGCAAACCACTCCATTACTCCAGCAACAGGAAAAAGTGTCTTTGTCTAGTTTTAATATCATGGATCACTCACTTTGTGCATGCCATGAGTCAACTGACTATGATTTTTGGTCTGCCCTTCTGTGGTCCCAGAGTAGTGGGCAATTTTTGGTGATCAAACTAGTCTGCATGGATACTCATATTCTGTAAATATTGATAAATGCTGACAGTGGGTTCTTGGCCATAATCTGCTTCATTCACTTGCTGATTGCCTACACCTATAAACTATTAAAAGTCTGCATTCTCTCTAATGAGGGGTTCATTTTCTGTGGGCTTTAGGAAACATAACAGCTGGCAAGATGTGACCTGTGAGGAGGTGAGTGGTAAATCTGCTTAGGCAGCCTGATTTACTTAGCTGACCTGGGAGAAAGGAACTTGGGCTGGGAGAGAACAGAGTCAGGCAATTAACTAGGCCAGTGCTGCAAACTATCAAATTCCAAGTCCCCTGAGGGAGGCAGGCAGTAGGAAGTGTGTCATAGTCTTCCCAGGACCTATTTAGGGTCTCTAAGAAGGAAGGGGAGGTTTGAAAGTGGGTCGAGAGTCATTTCTCTGCAGTGAATTCAGATACCAGGGTTCTATTTGAATTTTAGAGGGGAACTCAACCTGACCAGGAGAGGTGAATTGGGATCCAATCACACAGACTAGGGAGTCCTGCTGCCCTGGGGGAAAAAGCAGTGAAAATAGAATGGGAGAAGGGACAGACAGGCTCTTAATCAGCAGGAAACTACCAAACTGCAAAGAGTTAAACCTGCCCTAGGGAAAGTTACTGGCTAGCTCTCTAGTTAACTTATCCAATGAGAAAGCTATAAAAGGTCCCTGGTTCAATTCCTAGCTCTCCTTAGAGTAGTGATCCACCAGGTTATCAAATACCAAGCTGATACTTTAGGATGGGGAACACATAGATATTAATTTTGGTATTACCTTCACTTGGGTCTCTTATTTTTCTTAAAAAAAGGTTCTGGGGCTGGCTGTATAGCATAGTTGTTAGGGTGCCGGTTTACCACATGGGAGGCCCCGGGTTCAGACCCTGGGCCTCCTCGAATGGGCAGACCACCTTGAGAAGGCAAGCCAATGCAGGCAGGGCATGCTGCCATGGGCAGGGCATGCTGCCGTGGGCAAAGGCAAGCCCCCAAGAGCAAGAGCAAGCCCCCATGAGCAGGCAGGCTGCCTCACCAGTGAGCTGACTCGGAAGGTTGCTCCAGCACGGGGAGACAAGCAGACACAGAGGAACACAGAGAAAAATGAACACAGCAAGAACAAGCAAAAAGGGGGGGGTGTATAATAAACAAAAATAAATCTTTAAAAAAAAAGTACCTTCTTAAAAGTTAACTTAGTTTATTCCCTAAAACCCCATTCAAAACCTTCAGAGTGCAGGCTGCAAGGTAATTGATTGTTGAACACTGGCAGCCTGAGAAGCAACTCAGGGACCTAAGAGGGAAGGTTATTTTTCCTAAGCTTTCATTTGATTGCTTGCTTGAGTGTTTATTTTTGTGTTTTTTCCCCTCTTTCTTCCCCCCTCCATGTAGGTGATGTTGTCTTGTTTCTTGTTTACTGTGTTCCCCTTTTTTTTGTTTCCCCTTTTTTTGTATACCAATTTTGTCTGTTATTTTTTTCCTTCCTTCATCTCCTGTATTCTGCTTTCTGTTTTTCTTCTTACCTTCCATCTCTCTTTGTTTAGCCTTTAATTATTTTTGTTTTTATTTCTATCTCTTCTATTCTCTGTTTTCTTCCTTTTTTTACCTTTTTTTCTTATTGTCTTTTCTTTTCTCTTTCCTGGTTTTCTTATCAATCTGGCCTTTCAATTCCTACTAGATATTTTTCTCTATTCATCTTTCACTTCATTGTTTGTATCTACTTTTTAATTCTCATTCTTCTGTATTTCTTACATGAGTTAATCAGTCATTTTCCTAGGTATTATATGGTTCATTTTCAACCTTTTACTTTTATTATTACTATTATCCTTTTTCTCTTCTTACCTCTTTCCCCTTCTCTAGCCCTATTTTTTTTCTTTCAAGGGAACATAGACAACAACAAGGAAATAGAAAAAGAGGAACAGAGTGTCAAAGGGAAAACTTACCACACACACAAAAGCAGCAACTAAATAAAACCCTAGAGTAGAGAGAGAAACTAATCAATGAAATAAACACATCAACATAAAGAGATGCCTAAACATCAACAAAAAATTATAAACCATACTAAGATATAAGAAGACATAGCCAAGTCCAATGAAAAAACTAAAACCCAGGAGGAGATGCAGTGTCTGTGGAACAATGAAATGTAGCTATCCAAACAATTATCATGAACTTACTTAATGAAGTGAAGGAAGATATTAAGGATATTAAGAAGACACTGGGAGAACATACTGAAGAAATTGTAAACATACATGAAAAGATAATGGATATGATGTTGATGAAAGACAAAATCCAAGAAATCAAAAATATTCTGGAAGTATATAACAGCAGATTTAAACAGGCAGAGGAAATAATTAGCAATGTGGAAGACAGTGCATCTGAAATCAAACAGATAGTAGAAGAGATGTATAAAAAGACAGAAAATATCCAGCAGGAATTAGGGATCTGAATGACACAATCATATGCATTATAGGAATATCAGAGGAATAAAAGAAGGGAAAGGAGACAAAAGGAATGTTGGAAGAATTAATACTGAAAACTTCCTAAACCTATTGAGGGAGATGGATGTACATGTCCAGGAAGCACAGTGCACCCCAAACAGTATAAATCCCAACAGGCCTACTCCAAGACATGTGTATTAGTCAGCCACAGGGGTGCCTTTGGAAATATACCAAAAATTGGTCAGTCTTTATAAAGGGTATTTATTTGGGGTAGAAGCTTACAGTTACCAGGCCACAAAGCATAAGTTTCTTCCCTCACCAAAGTCCATATGTTGGAGCAAGACAGCTGCTGATGTCTCCAGGGTTCAGGCTTCTGGGTTCCTCTGTTCCCAGGGTTGTGTTTCTCTCCGGGCTTGCCTTCTGTTTCCTCAACAAGTTAAGCTGTAGACCATGAGGCTCTCTATGCTTTGCATCTCTCCACAAGGCCAGCTGTAGACTATCAGGCGAACGACTCACTCCAAAGTCAGTACTCCATCTCAAAAATCTGCTTCTCCAAATCTGTTCCTTCTGTCTTTTGTCTGGAATTTTATACTTGAGACCACACCCACCAAGGGGTGGGGCTCAACATCCCACTGACATGGCAATCACACCCAGATTATCTACAAGCATGATTCAATTTATATTTATGGAATTCATAATTACATAAAACTGTCAAACTATTACAACATGTAGTTGTCAAATTTTCTAATTCTTAAGACAAAGAGAAAATGCTAAGAGCAGCAAGAGAAAAGAGAATCATCATATTCAAGGAATCACAATAAGATTAAATGCTGATCTCTCATCTGAAACCATGGAAGCAAGAAGAGAGTGTCATGATACAGTCAAGATGCTAAAAACAAACAAACAAAAAAACTTCCAGCCAAGAATTCTCTATACAGCAAAGCTGGCATTCAAAAATTATAGAGAATTCAAAATATTCACAGATAAATAAAAATTAAGAGTATGCTATAAGAAACCTGCCCTTCAAGAAACACTAAAGGGAGTTCTGCAGGTTGAAAGAAAAAAACAGGGGAACAATAATTGGAGGAATTTATATGAAAAATTTAAAAAGAGACATAAAAACAAAATATGACATATTTAAACCCAAAGAAAATATGGCTAATGTAAGTAATTCATTTACAGTAATAACACTGAATGTTAAAGGATTAAACTTATTAGTCAAGAGACACAGAGTGGCAGAATTGATAAGGAAATATGACATATCTATATGCACTCTACAAGAAACCCACCTAAGACCCATGGATTCAAGGAAGCTAAAACAGAATGGCTGGAAAACATTTTTAAAAGCAAACAACAACAACAAAAAGGAGGGAGTAGCTATACTAATATTGGACAAAATAGAATATAATTGCAAAACTACTTTAAGAGACAAAGACAGACACTAAACAGGATAATATTTCAAGAAGAAAAAGGATAAAAAACATTTATGCACCTAACCAGGATGCCTCAAAATACATAAGGAAAACACTGGAAAAATTAAGTGGAGAAATAGATGCCTCTACAATTATAGTGGGGGACTTCAGTACACCATTATCACCATTAGACAGAACATCTAAACAGAGAATAAATATAGAAATAAAGACTCTGAATAATACATTAGAAGTTTTGGACCTATTAGACATATAGAGAGAATTACACCAAATACAGCAGGATATAGTTTCTTCTAGAGTGTACATGGTTCACTCTCCAAGATAGATCATATTCTAAGGCACAGAACAACACTCAATGAATTCAGAAAGATGTTGAAATTATACAAAGTAATTTCTCTGACCACAATTGAATGAGCCAAGAATTCAGTAAGGAGCAGAGAAGCAGATTAAGCACAAAGATATGGAAGTAAAACAGCACATTCTAGAACAAACAGTGCCTCAAGGAAGAAATTACAAAAGAATTAAGTAAACACCATGAAATGAATGAAAATGATTACACGACGTATCAAAACCTATTGGATGCAGCAAAAACTGTAAGAGAAGGAAATTCAAAGCCATAAATGTTATATCAAAAAAGAAGAAAGAGCTAAAATCAAAGACCTAACTGCACCCCTAGAGAAATTAGAAAAAGAACAACAAACTAACAAAAAGAAAGTAGAAAGAAGGAAATAACAAAGATTAGAGCAGAACTTGAAGAAATAGAAAATTAAAAAGCACTAGAAAAAAAAAAAACCAAAAACTGGCTATTTGCGAAGATCAATGAAATTAACAAATCTTTAGCTAGACTAACAAAGAAAAAAAGAGAGAAGATGCAAATACACAAAACAAGAAATGAGGAAAGGGATATCACCACTGACCCCACAGAAACAAAGAGTATCATAAATGGATACTTTGAAAAATTATATGTCAACAAGAAGGACAATTTAGAGGAAATGGACAAATTCCTAGAAACAAACAAGCAGCTTACATTGAGGAAAGAAATTGATGAACTCAGCAGACCAATCATAAGTAACAAGATTGAATTAGTCGTCCAAAACCTCCCAACTAAGAAGAGGCCACAGATGGCTTCACAAGTGAATTCTACCCAACATTCCAGAAAGAACTAACCTAACACCAATTGTTTTGGTCAGCCAAAGGTGTGCCTTTTGAAATATACCAAATATTGGTCGGTCTTTACAAAAGGATATTTATTTGGGGTAGAAGCTTACAGTTACCAGGACACAAAGCATAAATTTCTTCCCATACCAAAGTCCACGTGTTGGAGGAAGATGGCTGCCGACGTCTCCAGGGTTCAGGCTTCCGGGTTCCTCTGTTCCTGGGGTTGCATTTCTCTCCGGGCTTAGCTTCTGTTTCCTTCATGAGTTCAGCTGTAGACCATGAGGCTTTCTATGTTTTGCGTCTCTCCACAAGGCCAGCTGTAGACTATTGGGCGAACGGCTCACTCCAGCATCAGAACTGCTTCTCAAATCTCCTTCTCCAAATCTCTGCTTCTCTCAATCTGCTTCTCTCAATCTGCTTTTCTCAATCTGTGTCTCTCCAATCTCTGTTTCTCTCTTTCTGCCTCTCTCAATCTGCTGCCTTTATACTTGAGGCCACACCCACTGAGGGGCGGGGCTCAACATCTCACCGACGTGGCAGTTAACGCCCTACTCATAACTTAATCATGCCCAGATGAACAGATTAGTTTATAAGAATAATCCAATCTGTATTTTTGGAATTCATGATTAAATAAAACTCTGAAACCATTACACCAATCCTGCTTAAACTCTTCCAAAAAAATAGAAGTGGAAAGAACATTGCTTAACTCATTCTATGATGCCAACATTACCCTAATACCAAAGCCAAACAAAGACACCATAAGAAAGGAAAATTACAGACCAATTTCTCTAATGAACCTGGATGCTAAAATCCTCAGCAAAATGCTTGCTAATCTTATTTAACAACAGGTTGAACAAATTGAACATCATGACCAAGTGGGTTTCATCCCTGGTACACAAGGATGTTTCAACATAAGAAATATCAAAGTAATACAGCACATGAAAAGATCAAAAGAAAAAAATCACACAATCATCTCTACAGATGCAGAAAATGCATAAAAAAATACAGCACCCTTTCCTGCTAAAAACACTTCAAAGGATAGGAAAAGAAGGATATTCCTCAACATGATAAAGGCTATATATGAAAACACTAGGGCTTACATCAATTACAATGCTGAACCCTAAAAGCTTTCCCTCTAAGATTGGGAACAAGACAAGGATGCCCACAATTGCCGCTCCTATTTAACATTGTCTTAGAAGTACCTGCTCAAGCACTTAGACAAGAAAAAGATATAGAAGCATCCAAATTGGAAAGGAAGAAGTCAAAATTTCACTGTTTGCAGGTGACATGATCCTATACATAGAAAGCCCTAAGAAATCTACAACAAAGCTTCTAGAGCTTATAAATGAGTTCAGTGAAGTTGCAGGTTATTAGATCAATGCAAAAAAATCCATAGCATTTCTGTACACAAGTAATGAACAATCTGAGGAGGAAATCAAGAAAAACATCCCATTTACAATAGCAACTAAAAGAATCAAATACCTAGGGATAAATGAAACTAAAGATGTAAATGACTTATACACAGAAGACTACACAACACTGTAAAAGGAAATCAAAGAAGACTTAAATAAAAATGAAGAACAGTTCCTGTTCATAGATGAGAATACCAAACCTCATTAAGGTGTTTATCCAACCCAAACTGAACTACAGATTTAATGCAATTTCAATAAAAATCAACACAGCATTTTTTACCAAATTTGTTAAAACTAACTATGAAATTTATTTGGAGGGTAAGAAACCCTGAATAGCCAAAGACATATTGAAAAAGAAAAATGAATTTGGAGGAATCACACTACCTGACTTTAAAACATACTACAAAGCTACAGTGGTCAAAGCAGCCTGGTATTGGCACAAGGACAGACATATCGGCCAATGAAATCGAATTGAGAGTTCTGATATACATCCTCACATATACAGTCATATGGTGTTTGACAAGTCCATCAAGCCCACTCAACTGAGAGAGAATGACCTCTTTAAGAAATAGTGCTTGGTAAACTGGATATCCATACCCAAAAGAATGAGAAAAGAACACCATCTCACACCTTAACAAAAATCAACTCAAGATGGATCAAACTTCTAAATATAAAAGCCAAGACCATAAAGACCTTGAAAGATAATATATAGGGAAGCATCTACAGGACATTGTAATAGGAAATGGTTTCCCAAACTTCACACCCAAAGCACAAGCAACAACAACAAAAGAAATAGATAAATGGGACCTCCTCAAAATTAAAACCTTTTGCACCTCAAAGAAGTTTGTCAAGAAAGTGAAAAGACAGCCTACCCAATGGGAAAAATTATTTGGTAACCACATATCTGATAAGAGCCTAATATCTAACATATTTAAAGAAATTCTATATTTCAAAAATAAAAAGACAACCAGCCTGTTTAAAAAATGGGCAAGTGATTTGAACAGACACTTCTCCAAATAAGAAATACAAATGGCTAAAAAGCACATGAAAAGATGCTCAACATCACTAGCTATTAGGGAAATGCAAACCAAAACTACAATGAGATATCATCTTACACCCATTACACTGACTGCCATTAAATAAAACAGAAGACAACAAGTGTTGGAGAGGATGAGGAGGAATGGGAACCATCATCCACTGCTGGGGAGAATGTAAAATGTTCCTGCCCTTGTGGAGGACAGTTTTGTGTTTCCTCAAAAAACTAACTATAGATCTGCCATATGATCCAGGATTTCCACCTCTAGGTATATATCCAGAAGAATTGGAAGCAAGGACATGAACAGATATATGCACACCAATGCTCATAGTGGCATTGTTCACTACTGTCAAAAGTTGGAATAAACCCAAATACCCATCAACAGATGAATGGATAAACAAAATGTGGTATATACATACAATGTAATATTACTCAGCTTTAAGAAGGAATACACTACTAATACATGGGATAACATGGATGAATCTTGAATACATTATGTTGAGTGAAGCAAGCCAGGCTTTGAAGGACAAATATTGTATGACCTTTCTAATATGAATTAAACAAATCAAGCACACTCAGAGAGCTAGAGTCTGGAAGATAGGTTTACAGAAAATAGAAAGGGAGAAGGTTATGAGCCAACACCCTTATGGGCAAAATTTATGATAAGGTGGAAGTGAGTAGTTGTACAGTGAAAGGATATGACAAGGGTGTGGTGATAATATTGTGTTTTGTGATGCAGGTTTGACTGAGTGGTAGGTTGGGGAGTGTGGGCAGGGTGTGTTGGATGGTCCATGGACCTGGGGAGATGGTTAGGGGAGGGAGCAGATGAACACTGGGTACTGGTGAGTATGTGGTTGAAATTACAAAGTTGGGAATGCTCATTTGGCATTATAACAAGGAAGGGTTAATAGTTTAGGGTGTTGGATATTCAGGCCAGGGAACACCTGGAGCAGGCTACTAGTGAGCATGTGTGTGAATATTTTGGCATAGTGTGTTGCATCAGTGGGTTGGGACCCACATAATAACTGGGAATGAGTTGGATTCCCATCCTGGGGAGGCCTGATATGTTCTCAAAGATATTGGAAGTTCCTATTAGGGGAAGACAGACCAGTGTGTCAAGCCCTCAATGTTGTTGCAATAACTATGAATCTCGTCATTCAAGGAGTGAAGCCTGGTGGTTGATTTGGCCCTAAGAAGTGAAGGAGGGAAGAAAAGAATAGAGGGAAAGGGGGTATTTAGGGGGCAATGGAAATGTTCTGCAAGATATTACAATGATGGGTACAGGCCATGTTAAATTTCATCAAAAATTTATCAAAGATTATGGTCTAACATATAAATCATATTGTAAACAATTGACCATGGTTAGTAGCTATGGTTCAATATTTGTACATCAGTTATAACAAATGTACCACACAAATATAAAAAGGGTATTAATATAGGAAGTGGGAAAAGAGAGTGGATATTTGTTGGGTATATGGAAGGCCCCTATATTCTGTAAATACAAGACAACAAATATTACAGTGATGAAAGACAAAACATCAAAAAAATTTATATTTTCCATTATTTTTTAATATCTCAATTTTAAAATTTTATTTTAGTTTTAGTTTTTCTAAATTATTATGTGTTTTATTTCTTATCCTTAAACCTGTCCTTATTATTTTATTTTCCTATTAATTTACTTGGCAATGTTCTTGGCTTCATTTTTTAATAAGGTTTGGACCACAGAAGGGTTACAACTATGGCAGGGGAGGATCACAGGTGTGGGGTATCAGTGATGGGGGATAAATGGGAGGAAGTTCACCTGGGCATATATATAAGGTATATAAACATGTTCAAATGTCCATGGGGCATTATCACAGTGGGTAAAGTTTCTTACAATAACCCAAAGAATATTGAATTCCCAGCCTGGGGAGCTCTGCCACATTCTCAAATGGAACAGCAATAATCTCCTAAGGACAAGAGCAATTCCTAGTAAAACATTATGATCCATTGATGGTCCCTTGGTATTGATGACTATGCTTATGAGCCTTTGCTCATGAAATTACAACTTAGCCTATTGTTGTAAGGTGCCTAAGAATTACCTCCTGAGAGCCTCCATGTTGCTCAAATGTGGCCTTTCTCTGAGCCAAATTCAGCATATAAATGCTTTACCTTCCCCCCAGCATGGGACATGACTCCTGGGGATGAACCTCCCTGGCACTGAGAGATTACTACCAAGCACCAACTAGCAATGAAACTGGACAAAGACCTTGAATAAAAGGGGGAAAAGGTAAAGACAAATGAGTTTATATGGATAAGAAACTTCAAAGTTAGCTGGGAGGTAATCCCAGGGGAAACACTTATGCATGTCTCAGCAGGATTGCATACACTGCATAAAGAATATTCCAAATGGTGGGGCTCCTGTGGGTTCCGGAGACACCCAGGTCCTACAATCATGGCAGGTAGCTCTGTAGTTTGGTGCCTTGCCAGTGCGCCCTACTTTGGAGTTTGTGCTCCCAATTGTGACAGAGGTAAACACAGTTGTGACTTCTCCACACATGCCTCTTCTGTTCCTTCTATTTGAACCTAGTTGGTGCTGAAATTGGTAGATGTATGCCCAAGAGATATGAATCTTTTTGCTGTGCATGTGCCAGCTGGGCCCTGTGCCTCAGTGAAATTGCAACATCTACTCGCCAGTTCATTGGATTTACCCAGGACAATTAACAAGGAGGTGAGGGTGGACAACCACCATAACAATGAACAGAGAGAGTCTACAACTACAAGCAAGAGAGTTCCAACCATCAGCCATATGGGATCAAAGGCCCCCCTCAATTAGAGGTGGAATGGGCATCACTATCCCAGAATCCTCAAGATTGAGGAATAAAATATGGACTAGAGTGGACTTACTGGTATTCTACTATAGACTTATTGTGATTCTAGCAAGGGAAGAAATTATATCATTGATGTGCAGACAGTGGAAAGTGGAGCTGATGACAGCAGGGAGAGGGAAAAAGAGATGTAATCTGGGGGCATTTTTAGGACTTGGAACTGTCCTGAATGACATTGCAATGACAGATACAGGCCATTATATATCCTGCCATAGCATACAAAATTGAGTGGGAGAGAGTGTAAACTACAAAGTAAATTATAACCCATGCTTTGTGGCAATGTTTCAAAATGTGTTCATCAATTGCAATGAATGTACAACACTAATGAGAGAAGTTGTCAATGTGGGGCAAAGTGGGAGGTGTGGAGAGTGGGACATATGGGAACCCCTTACATATTTTATGTAACATTTTATGTAATCTAAGTATCTTTTTGAAAATATGAAAAGTATATTTTAAATATATATATTATCATTGGATCTTATCTCTATATAATTCAATTAACATCTAAAATAATACTCTAAAATTTCAAAAAAATATTGTCACCACTACAAAATCAATCACCATCACACTGAATTGCTCAATTTCCCTATGACTCTTTTCTGCATGACAGTTGGCACTTGGGAAAACCAATATGCATGAAAGACCTAGTGTCTGTAGAAAGCCAAAAATGGAGTAAGGTATGTCATTAATACACAGTCCTGCTAATTGGTTTCATTCCTAATGGTAAGAACTATTTATAACTCTAAGTCTTAAGCAATGATGATGATTCTAAAAAGGAAGCAGTATCTCTATTTCTTAATCCTTCAAGCTGCTGCAGTTGAACTTGAGCCTGAGCAGGTAGGTAGGAAACCACTCTTTAATTCCCCAGCACCTAGTTGCATAGTTAGCTACTTCCTTTTCATTCCCCACATTCTAATTCTCTTTTTTCTTCATTTTTTCTTCATTTTACTCTCTTTAATTCTTTTTTTTCTGGATGATTTTCATGCATGTTGTTTTATATCTTTGTGATCTGTCTCTCCTGGTTTTAATTGAACATAAAATAGTCTTCAAAGCACTATTCTCTTTGTTAAAGTGGTATGTGAGATATCTTGAATATTCTATCAAGAAAATTAAGATTATAAAAAAATTATTTATGTCCTGGCTATTTCATTCCAACTGTGCACAGCATGAAAAAGCATGCTACCTGTATTGTTGCCAGAAGAATGCAAACATTATTTCCAATATGAAAAATTCTAAAACTATTTCTTACAAAATCACTAAAATCTCAACAGATCACAATTTGAGCACTTATTATATGCCAGAGCATTGTCTGATGTTTTTCTTATTTCAACTCATTTAATCTTAAGTACAACCATATTCAGTAGCCATTCTTCATCTGTACTTTACAGATAAGAAACTTAAGCAACAGGTAGGTAAGTAATTCAGCCTAGGAGAACCTGTGGATCCAAACACTTTAGCCCCTATGCCTATGCACATAAGCATTATATTCATAGTAAAAATAGCTTATATAAATTTTCTTATTCCCATCATTAATTTTGATACATCTTGTTTTTAAATTAGGAAAGCAATAAAAATAAGGCAATCAGGTTGAAGATAAATAAAAATCACTGAAAATCAATCTGTAGAAATTTTGGATAAATCTTAAACCATTACTGAAATAAAATGTCATTTGGCAACCCCCTCTCAAAACAAAAACATTTATACACTATACCTGTTTCCATCACTTACTGTTATATTTCAATGTAGTTGCATGTAGATCTACATAATAATTTTATACTCTACAGTGTATTACTATATCTATGTTTAGTTATTTAATAATTCTTGGACAGATTATTTTCTACTTAGTTATTATAATAAATAATGACAAGTTACTTTGCAAATATATTTTATAAATTGGTCAAATTGCTCCATAAAATTAATTCTTAATATAGGGAAACTGTCACAATGAAAGAGTTTTTGTTCTGCTACCAAACTGTGCTCTGGGATGAGTGGACAGCTTCCCATTCCTAACAGATGAGAATGAAATGTGCTGCTTTCCCAGTCCCTCACCAGTTAGTAGAGTAAAAAATATAAAAACATAAATCTAGTTTCTGAATTTAGGGTAAACTTAGAAAGGCCTTCTTAATATAATGTTTGTAAAAATTAATTCATATATATTTTATTAAAATTTATAATTTTACATTTACATTTAACACTTCAAATCATCCAGAATTTATTTTGCTTTAATATATATGGTAGGATACTTACAATTTTATGTTTTTAATGTTTAACAACTTTTGAATATTATGAATTTATTTATAATCTTTCAATTTCTTACATAATTTTAATGTAATCCTTATCATATACTAAATTTCATGATATATATCTAATACTTAAATCTGTTTTTGTTTCATTTATCTGTAAAAGACTAACCAATGATTAATTAGTATGTTTTTATATATCCTAATACTTCTTATAGAAAACGTTGTATTCTCTCTCCTAACTTCCGTTGTGTCTCCTTTTCAAAACTTCCCTGGTTAATAAAATGTTCTTTGAATCACATGTTCTTTTCCCAAAAATATTCACTGGAATTTGATGAGTGCTGCAGTTCTTGTTAAGATTATGTCTATGAGGGTTGATATATATATTTGTATGTATATAAATAATTTTTCACTTCAGTATCTCATTTATTTATTTATTTATTTGGACATACCAGGGATTGAAACTGGGACCTTGCACATGGGAAGCAGACACTCAACCACTAAACCACACCTGCGCACAAGAATTGATTTTTTTTTTTGATAAATTTGAAGGTTTTCTTTTTCTATTGGAATGGTTTGGTCTTCCATTTTATTCATGGTTTTGAATATATCCTAAAAGTTTTTATCTTATTCAATAGATTTCACACATATTTTTACATTTGTTTCATTTATAAATGAGATTCCTTTCTATCATATTTTATGAGGTTACTACTAACTCTGTTTATTAAAATGTTTTATTAGATTTAATATTTCCCATTTAATTATCTTAAGTTTTTCAAGTAGACAATTGTGTGATTGGCAAATGATGGTAGCTCTGCTACTGCATTTTTAATTATATTATTTTATTTAATTTTTTTGTCTACTTTAAAGTGCATTTTTGAATAATAATACTAGTAGATTTAGTAATTTTCTTTATTTTAATGTTTCATCTAAAATCAGATGCTACTGTTGGTTTAAAATTATGTTAAAATCATCATGTTAAAAATGATGTCTTATCCTTCCTATGTGTTTACTTAATTTATCCAAATAATGTTCAGTACATCCATTCCCTAATTTTTATGGAAATTCCCTCTGAAATCAAATATTGCTGATCTCCTCCACACAGTGTCTTACATGATATACCATGAGATTTCAATGGTTTTCTTTTGATAGAGCCATTAAAGGCTTAAAGTTGAAGAGTGAGAATGTTATGTGTCATCATCAGGTAGACAGCTTTGGAAGCAAAATTTAATTGGCTGGACTGGGTGAGATTGAGGCAGAAATCATTTGGAAGACTTTTGAACCATCAGGATGAAAAATATGTAGCAGGCAAGCAAGAAAAAGACAATGGAAAAAAGAGGAGGGAACTTTAAGAAATACTTGAGAGTGAGTATTATGCAACTAGAGATGGCAGGTGAAAGAAAAAAAAAAGAAAGCAGCATAAGTGCCTATACTGAGCATCTGGGAGATTTGTAATAATATTTAGTAAGGCATTGGAATAGAATATGACTCCAGTTTTGAAATATTTACCTAAAGTGAAGCATATAACATATACCCAAATGGATATATTGGATATATTACTCTGAATTTCAGAGAGAAGATACATATTTAGAAGTCACTCCATGTGGGCACAGTTAAAATGAGTAAACTGGTACTGAATAAAGTGAATCCTTAGTCAGAACCTTGTGTCACACAAAAAGGTAAGGTGAGTAGAAGAAAAAGAATCAT
>PVKH010010823.1:0-18059 GCA_004027955.1 Chaetophractus vellerosus | reverse complement strand
GAAAGAAATGAACTTACATGTCCAAGAAGCATACCGTACCCCAATCAGAATAAATCCAAATAGACCTATGCCAAAACACATACTACTCAGAATGTCAAATGTCAAAGATAAAGAGAAAATTCTCAGAGCAGCAAGAGAGAAGCAAACGATCACGTACAAGGGACGTCCAGTAAGACTTAGTGGAGATTTTTCTTCAGAAACCATGGAGGTGAGAAGACAGTAATACGATACAATTAGGAAACTGAAAGAGAAAAACTGCCAGCCAAGAATTCTTTATCCAGAAAAACTGTCCTTTAAATATGAAGGTGAGTATAAAATATTCACAAATAAGCAGAAACTAAGAAAGTTTGCAAAAAAAAATCCACCTTTGCAGGAAATATTAAAGGAAGCCTTAGAACCTGAAAGCAAAAGACAAGAGAGAGAGGCTTGGAGGAGATTATAGAAGAAAGAATAGCAGAAAGGATAACCAAAAGAGTGAAAAGACAGACAAAAACAAGATGACATATGAAAACCAAAGAATAAAATGGAGGAAGTAAATAGTGCATTTACAGTAATATCATTGAATGTGAATGGATTAAACTCCGCAATCAAAAGATACAGGCTGATAGAATGGATAAAAAATCATGAGACATCCATACACTGCTGACAAGAAACTCACCTTATACAAACTGGCTGAAAGTGAAAGGTTGAAAAAGATACTCCATGTGAATAGTAACCAGAAAAGAGCAGGGGTAGCTATACTAATATCAGACAAAACAGACTTTAAATGTAAAAAAGTTATGAGATACAGAAGGCCATTATATATTAATAAAAGGGACGATCCACCAGGAAGATATAACAGTCATAAATATCTATGCGCCTAACCAGGGTGCCCCAAAATATATGAGACAGACTCTGGCAAAGCTGAAGGGAGAAATAGAAATTTCTACAATAATCGTTGGAGACTTCAACACCTCATTCACATCATTAGATAGAACAACTAGACAGAAGATGAACAAGGATACAGAGAACTTGAACAATATGATAAACAAGTTAGACCTAACGGACAGATACAGAACACTGTATCCAAACTCAGCAGGTTATACATTCTTCTCAAGTGCCCATGGATCTTTCTCCAGGGTAGACCACATGTTAGGTCACAGTACACCTCTCAATAAATATAAAAAGATTGAAATTATACAAAGCACCTTCTCAGATCATAATGGAATGAAAATAGAAACTAATAAAATAGACAGGAAAAAAATAAATTTGCAAATGTGTGGAGACTGAACATCACACTCCTAAATAATTGGTGGGTCAAAGAAGAAATTGCAAGTGAAATCAGTAAATATATTGAGGCAAATGAAAATGAGAACAGAGAGTATCAAAACTTATGGGATACAGCAAAGGCAGTCTTGAGGGGGAAATTTATAGCCCTAAATGCCTATATTAAAAAACAAAAAAGAGCTAAACTCAAAGATTTAACTGAACAACTAGAGAAACTAGAAAAAGAACAGCAAACCAATCCCAAAGCAAGCAGAAGGAAAGAAATAATAAAGATTAGAGCAGAAATAAATGAAAAACAATAGAGAAAATCAACAAAACCAAAAGCTGGTTCTTTGAGAAGATCAATAAAATTGACAAACCCCAAGCTAGACTAACAAAGAAAAAAAGAGAGAAGATGCAAGAAGATGGAGGACTGTTTGGCAGTTCCTAAAGAAGTTGAATATAGACTTGCCACATGACCCAGCCATACCACTACTGGGTATATACCCAGAAGAACTCAGAGCAGTGACACGGACAGACATCTGCACACCAGTGTTCATAGCAACATTATTCACCATTGCCAAAAGTTGAAACAACCCAGGTGCCCATCAGCACACGAATGGATAAATGAACTGTGGTCTATTCACAAGATGGAATATTATGCAGCTGTAAGAATAAATGAAGTCATAAAGCATATGACAACATGGATGAACCTGGAAGACATTATGGTTGAGCGAAGAAAGCCAGACACAAAAGGACAAATACTGTATGAATGTGTTACTATGAACAAAATATATTATGTAACATATTGTTTGATTCAAAAAAAATTTTATATGTATCTAATACATTTAAATGAGAAATGTATATATTTATTCATCTGTGTTTACCTTTTAGTTTTGAATTGTTTATATTTTCAGTTATTAAATGTAAAAAATAAAGTAAAAAAAGAAAATTATATACTAATATCTCTTATGAAAATAGATAAAACAAATCTCAACAAAATAGTAGCAAACTGAATCCAAGAGCATACTAAAATAATTATACACCATGATCAAGTGGGATTTATCCCAGATATGCAAGATTGGTTCAACATAAGAAAATCAATTATGTAATATACCATATTAACACAAGGAAGGGAAAAAACAAGACATGATCATCTCAACTGATGCAGAAAATGCATTTGAAAAAATCCAGTACTTTTCTTGATAAAAACATTTAAAGCACTAGGGATGGAAGGAAACTTCTTCAACATGATAAAGGGCATATATGAAATTCCCACAGATAACATCTTTCTTAATGGTGAAAGACTGAAAGCTTTCCCTCTAAAGTCAGGAACAAGACAAAGAGGTCCACTGTCACCACTGTTATTCAACATTGTACTGGAAGTTCAAGCCAGGGAAATTAGGTAAATAAATAAATAAATAAATAAATAAATGTCATCCAAATTGGAAAGGATGAAGTAAAATGTCCCCTATTTACAGATAACATCATCCTATATACAGAAAATCCTGAAAAATCTACCACAAAGCTCCTAGCGCTAATAAATGAATTCAGCAAATTGGTAGGTACAAGATCAACACACAAAAATGAGTAGTATTTATATATACAAGCAATGGACAATATTTACATATACAAGCAATTCACAATATCAGCCAAAAAGTCAAATAACTAGGAATAAATCTAATCAAGGTTGTAAAGGACTTTTATACATAAACCTACAAAACAATGCAAAAAAGAAATCAAAGAACCCTAAATAAATAGAAGGACATTCTGTGTTCATGGGTTGGAAGAATAAATTATTTTATCATGAAAGTAAAATGACACCATTAAGATGTCATTCCTTCCCAAAGTAATTTATAGATTAAATGCAAACCCAATAAATTTTCCGACAACCTTATGCAGAAATGGAAAAGCCAATAACAAAATTTATTTGGAAGGGTAAGGGGCCCAAAATAGATAAGCCATCTTGAAAAAGAAGAATGATGTTGGAGGTCTCATACTTCCTGAACTTAAAACTTTTAAGAAAGCCACAGTAATCAAAATAGTATGGTACTGGCACAAAGACAGGCATTGAGACCAGTGGAACTGAATTGAGAGCTTAGAAATTAGCCATCACAATTATGGCCAACTAAATTTTGAAAAAGGGGAAAAGACTACTCAGTTAGATAAGAACAGTCTCTTCAACAAACGGTGCTGGGAAAACTGAATCTCCAGTTTCAAGAAAAAGAAGAAGGTCCACTGTCTCACACCTTATCCAAAAATCAACTCAACATAGATAAAAGAACCTAAATATAAGATCAAGAACTATCAAACTTCTAGTACAAAACATAGGGAAGAATGTTCAGGACTGCGCATTAGGCAAGGGTTTCTAGACTTTACACTGAAACACAAGCAACATCAAAATATAGATAAATGGGATCTCGTCAAAATTAAAAGGACTTTATTATGAAAGTAAATGACAACCTATACAATGGAATAAAATATTTGGAAACCACATATCTGTTAATTGTTTAATATCCAGAATAAATAATTCCTTCAATTTAACACCAAAAAGACAAACAACCCAAGTGAAAAAAAAAATGGGCAAGAAACTTGAATAGACATTTTCTAAAGAACATATACAAATGATCAGAAAGCACATAAAAAGATACTCAACATCATTAGCCATCAGGGAAATGCATATCAAAACCGCAATGAGATATTATTTCATACCCTTTAGAATGCCTGTTATTAAAAAAAAAAAAGATGGAAAATAACAATTGATGGAGAGGATGTGGAGAAATAGGAACAATCCTTATTTGCTGGTGGCAATGCAAAATGGTGCAGCTGCTGTGGAAGAGAGTTTGGAACTTCCTCAGAAAACTATGTATGGAACCATCATATGACCAGGCAATCCCAATAATAGGTATATTCCCAAAATAATTGAATGCAAGGACACAAACAGATGCTTGTATGGTGATGTTCATAGTAGACTATTTACAATTTCCAAAAGATGGAAGTGACCCAAGTATCCATCAACATATGAATGTATAAACAAAATGTGGTATATTCATATAATGGAATATTATTCAGCCATAAAAATGAATGAAGTCCTGATACATGTGACAACATGGATGAACCTTGAAGACATCATGCTGAATGAAATAAGCCAGACACGAAAGGACAAATATTGTGTGACCTCAATGATTTGAAACAATTAGATTATGCAAAATCATAGAGTCAGAATCTAGAATATAGGCTACCAGGGCACAGGTTAGGGATAAGGAATGGGAATTGGCTTAAAATGTACAGGGCTCTTATTTGGAATTATGGAAATGTTTTGGTAATGGATGGTGGTGATAGTAGCAAAACATTGTGAACATAATTAGCAGCACTGAAATATATATCTGAATGTGATTAAAAGGGAAAATGTTAGATTGTATATATGGTAACAATAAAAATTAAAACAAAATCCATGGAACTACACTACACAGTCACCCCTAAGTTAAACCATGGACAATGTTAATAGTACAATTATAAAAATGTCCCATCATCAATTGTAACAAATGTTCCACACCATGGCAATGTGTTATTATAAGGGTGGTACATAGAAATCTTGTATTTTATGAATGTTTGTTCCGTAAGCCCACAACTCTTCCAATAAAAAAAAAGAGAGAGAAAGAAACCAAACAGTTTGTGCAGCTCTATAGATTTTGGAAACAATATAATGGGAATATCACTCCAAACCACTGATCAGTCACTTAGAAAACTTCCTTCAAGTGAGAATAAATGAGAGTTTCGTAATAAGTCCACATTTCAACAAAAGGCACCCACCACTTGGATCTTAATTACCCTTCTTATGACTCTCTAACATCCAAAGATGTTCAAGTTATCAGCAGTGAATAAGTGTGCTGTGTGGAGTCTCTGGAAAGTCCTCAAAAGAGAGGCACAAATCAGAGCCCTAGAGTTCCGTGATAAGATTATGCTTTCTGTAGAACAAATTTTTCTCCATTTGGAAGACTACTCTTCATTTACTGTCAGGTCCAAGTAAAACTAGCCCTAGATCATGATATACCAAATATTTAACTGACCACAGCTGCTGGTCATGAGATTGGTATTATCAGACTCATCAACCTTGAGGCAAAGAAGGCTGAGCTGTAATCCATCATGATCTGGAAGGACAAGGAGTGTATTCTGGGCCCACTTCAAGCAGTGCCAGAGGATGTGTAATGCCCATGTCATATACTTCTATTTCATTGAGACTTCTACCTCATCTCACAGTTATGGTCTCTGGGGGATTCTCTATAACCATTGAACTAATTGGTTTCATAGACAATCCTCTTCAATATGTTGGTACAGGCCCAAAATTGACTGATGTGTTCATTGCCATTCCCAAGTGGCTCTAAAGAACAATAGAAAATGGAAAACCTCAAATGGGTAGGACTTTTGGGAGAATACTTATTTTTCTAATTTGTGTGATGAGAGATTTGTCCTGTGATATAAATTTATAGATTCCTGAGCAGTGGCACAAAGCATGACTCAAAGGTCAGGAGACTAGATGGAACATGGCTGGAGACTTGGAACAAGGAATTATGGTAATGGGTAAATTGATGACCTGTGGGAATAAACTCAAATTGTGTGGAATCTCATGTTTCCTTTTTTTTTTAACGGGGATGTTTACATAGATCTTTTTTAAAAATTTTAAAAATTAGATTACATAAATGATACACAAAAAAATGTAGGAGATTCCCATATGCCCCACACCCTACCCCTCCCACACTTTCCACATTAACAACATTCTCATTAATGTGGTACATTTGTTACAATTGATGAACACTTATTGGAGCACTGGCACTAAGTGTGTATTATAGTTTACATTATAGATGAAACTCTCTCCTGAACAATTTTGTAAGGTATGACAAGATATATAATGGCCTGTATCTGTCAGTGCAACATCATTCAGGTTAATTCCAATGTCCTAAAAATCATGCTCCATTTTAATGCCCACCACCCAGCAGTGTCCACTGCAGAGGATGCTCTCAAAAACCAGGTGGGCAGGATGACAATCCTGTGATTAATAGTAAATCTCTATCCTCAGCCACTGCAGTTCTGGCACGATGGTCCAAATGGTGACAGGAGGGATATGCTGAATGGACTCCTTCTCATCAAGAAGGATGTTTTATTACTATAGCTAAAGCTCAAACCAGCCAGCAGCAGAGAGCAATGCAAAGCCTTCAGTATCATTCCTCAAGGAAACCAGCTAATTGATGCAAGTTTGATTTCATGATACGTCTTCCACTTTGGAGGGTGGAGTGATTTGGCAGATACAGTTTCGCCCTTGAAGCTCACTTTGCCTACAGTGGCACTTCCATCAAGAGATTTGCAGAATACCTGATCTATTTTTGTGTTATCCTATAACATTGCCTCAAAACAAAAGATAATATTACAAAGAGGTGTTGTGATGAGCATGGGCTGAGTATAGGTTTCTTAGCATATACCCCATCAGAATTAGCTGTTCTACAAAGATGTTCAGAGAACAGTCCCTATTCTACATTAACTTAGAATCACTTCCTCCAATTACAAACCACAATTTCTCTACATGAGTTATATATGCTAAAAAAAAAAAAAAAAAGCTTCACTACTGCATTAAGTGAAGAGCAACCCCATCCATTAGCAGAAATCATGTTAAACCTTCTACAAAAGATATTTACTGTCTGGAACCCATCACTCTCACCAGGACCTTTCTGACATTTTTTCTTAATCAGATTGCTCTACTTTTCTTCAATTCAGAGTCAGTTTTCAGATGAAATCATTATGGGAAAACCTGCAGCTACGCTAATATTTTAGAACTCTTCTTTTAGAACTTTAAAAATTCTTCTCTTTGAAGTTATTGAAATTAAGAGCAAAAAAATATTTTTACAGTGTTCAAAATAAGATTATTTTTCAGATGTTCCTTCAGAAGTAAAACCACTATAGCCATTGCTTCTTACAAGGGACTTTCAAGCCAACCCTCAACTTTGTCACATACTAAATGAGCAAATGAGATACAGAATATTCACATTTTTACTTCATTTACCCTAATTCAGAATGTTAGAGCTAGGCCTTTTATCCAGATTTGGTAACTACCTACCCAGAACTGCTTTTACTCAATTTTCTACATTCTCTTCCTTGAATTTACAAGCACAAGCTCATGTGTATCCCTGACGCTTATTTTGGCTCAATGGTTTACATTGGTTTGTATGATGACCCTTCAGGAAAAACCTGTGAGGAAACATTGCCCATGGCCCCAACGCCCCCTTAGACCTGCTGGGCTGGTTTTTCTGTGCTGTTTCCCAGCTTACCAGAGCCTGCCCACTGGCGCCATTTATCTCAAGCCTCCCCCATCCTTCCCCACCACACAAATTATTTCTTTCCCTATTTACAGATAATACAATAAACTATTTTCCATGCTTATGGAATATAATATGCCAGCCAATTGCTGTATAACCTCTTGGAGATAATACATATACATTTAAGGCAATGCTTCATCCTATGCACTTATAACTTTGGTGGAAATTTCAGGAAGGCTAAGGGGAGAGATATTGTTGGGCAAAATTGGACTTTGTTCCTGAAATCACACCACAGAAATAATCAAAGCATTGAAAATAATGATGAACATTCTTCAAAATTTTTTTTAGTCTTCACTTTGGCCTTGTCTTTTTTCTTCCTTTGACTCAAATGTGACATGGAGATGTTTGATCAAATTGATTAAGTTTTAAAATTTTTTATAAAGTAGTCTTGCTTCCTAAAACAGAGGCTAAATGTGTCACACACATAATAGATCTAATATTAAACATATTTACAGAAATTGCAACAAAATATTTCTGATTATAATTTCCAAGAAATGGCACATACAAAGGCTAGGCATTTTAAATAAAAGTCTTAAAGTCTTACTGTTTTCATGAGTTTGTCTTGGTTTTCGGCAGTTTAACTCTGATGTGCTTTGCTGAGAGGCACCTTTGATTATCTTACTTGGGGTTCATTGAGCTTGTTGAATCTATAGATTAATATTTTTCATCAAGTTTGGGAGGTTTGCTGCCATTCTTAAAGTATTTTTCTGAATCTTTCTTTTTCTCTTCTCCTTTTCTGACTTCCCTTTAAAAGACAGTTTGGTATTCTTCATATTGTCCCACAGGTTATCAGGGTTTTATTTACTTTTCTTCAGTCATTTTATTTCCAGGTTGGATGATTTCTATTGATCTATCTTCAGATTCACTGATTGATTCTTTTGTCATCTAACATCTGCTGCTGAGCTCATGTAGTGTTTTTTATTTTTATTTTACTGTTCATTCATAAATATCAACTCTAGAATTTCTATTTTTTTCTTTTTTATAGTTTCTATTTTACATTGAGATTCCCCATTTTTTGTCATTATCAACATATATTCATTAATTATTGGAAAATAGCTTACTTTACATCTTTGAAAATATTTATAATATATGGTTTGAGGCTTTTGTCTGCCAAGTCCAACTTATCTGGTCCTACTTAAAATTAATTTCTATTGACTGCTTTCTTTTCCCTGATTTTTGGTGGCACATCCCTGTTTCCTTTCATGTTTTTGATACCATGTTAAAAACAAAATATTTTAATATAGCATCTCTGGTTTCCAATTCCACAGCCCCTCAGGTTTACTTTGTAGTCATTACTGTTGTTTTGTCTGTTGTAACATGCTTGGACTTAAAGGGTGAAATCTGTCTGCTCCATGGTATACAGCTACTAATAACCCTTCTCATATTGCTTTTCTTTTCCTTCTTTTCAAAAATTATTAAAATTATTGTTACTGATATTATTTAAACGCTGACTTCCCAGGGGTTGCCTTGGTTTCTACATGGCTTGTTAGTCAGCCAATGATTTGGGTGGAAGAGGCCCTCAAGTATACAAGTCGGTAGGACTGCTGCCATGTGATGATCATCTGTGTGCAGTTTGGGGAGCACAGTCAAAGTTTAGCCAGCTCTCAATCCATGTTTGGCTTTCCTTTTCCTCTGGGCTCTCTCTGGTCTCCCCAGCACATTTGTAGTGTTCCTGTCTGCCAGGGATGTACGGAGAGGTTACTCTCACCTTCCGCACTCTCTCATTTCCAAGAGCTCTCTATTTATTTTCTCTCTGGTCCACTGCTCACACCTTCAACAGCCACAATCACAGGCTTTCTGAGCTGTTTGTTTCCATCATTTCCTAAGGAGTTCACTACACGTACTGACGGTTGCAGAAAGTTTTCTAACTTCACCCAAAATCAAGCTTGTCTCCTCTGTCACCAAAACTGATGGTTTTCCTGACCAGTTTTTTAGTTAAAAACAAACACTGCTGTTTTCTCCAATTGGCTTGAGAATTGTGGGGGCAAGATGGAAATGGGAGCAGCCTTGAGCAAAATTGCCACTGACTCTTGCTGTTCTTACCAGAATATTTTATTTTTTATGAGTAAATATTTCACAATTTGTTGTTTGTCTTTTATCAATTTCTAGAAGCCCAAAAGAGTTGTCTTAGGCACTTTTTTCCCTTTTTATATTTGGTTTTGGGGAATAAGATATTCTGATCTCTTGATTCTGCTACAATCAGAAGTAACACCTTCTCACTGACTTTTACTTTTCACCATATTTAGGGATCAGGTGAACTTAATTCTTAATTAAAACACAGATTCTGAAACAGTCATTAACAGTAAAATTTAAAATCAGATTAAGTATTGTTTGAATTCACTAGCAAGATTTATTTAATTTGCATTACTATAGTTTTATTGGTCCATTCATCACCAAGGTAAATCTGATTAAGATTCCTCAAAAATAATTTGCTGATCTTGAACCCATCATGGGGCTCAGGAATAAATTTGCAAGGAAACAGCTCTCTGGACTACTAATGGTTCCAATTCACAGAAGAAATGTCTCAAAGCAAAGATATAGGTTGATGGCTATGAACTCAGGTCACTTCTGGTGTGTGTTCTTGGTAGTGGTGGAAGAGGTGGTAAACTGAAATACAAAAGACAGAAGTTGCATATAAAATAGAAAAAGAGTAGGAAAATATAGTGCAGGAAAATGCAGGGAGAAATGATTGTTCAGATCCATTATTATGGAATGCTTGTTTCTGTGAATGCTGTTTATTTAGGTGATTTTCACAATCTCCCCACAATTTTGGTTGGCCTTAAAGCGAAAGACCCATGTTGAAAATTCATATCTGTTACCATAAAAGTAGATTAGGCACATTTGTGGCACATTGAAACAAATATACATTTTCCAGGAAATTTAGCTAAGAGTCCAAGAAATAGCCAAATTTATCCTTCAAATTTTTCCTTGGTGCACATCTGTTTCCATATTAATGCATATGTACAACTGTAATTGGTCCCTCACGAGTTCAAAATTTAAATGGTATATTTAAAATACTAAAATACAGAAGACATAATGGCCTATTCATTTCAGCCTATAATGGGTATCTGAAGGTTAACCCACTTAAATAAAAATTGCCCAATTTACTTCAAAGTGACATGTGCTAGCCTTTGAGTAAGTTATTTCCAATAGTTTCAGGATTCAGCAAAATGTACAAGGATCAAGCATACTTTATTCCAAGTAGGACACAGAGCCATTCATATTTTATAAGGCAAATACAGGCAACAACTACTGATAAAATGTGAAATGTCATCTTTTTATTACTCATCTAAGAAATTTCCACAATTGCTATGAAGTTTTAGGATTATCTATTGAAAAGCATAGTTGCCATTTATCCTGGTTTTCAGGAAAGCAGCACAGAACCTGATAAAGATGATCTCATTTTTTTATCTCTCCTAGTACGGTCATGCATTTATGACCTCCTCTTTAAACTTTTTGGTTGATCAAGCTTCTTAGGAGTCATACTTCAAGGGGCTGGAGTACAGTTAATCCCTTTTATATTGTCAATCAGCTAACAATTTGATGTCTTTTCATTAAGTGTTAAATGCTTAACTAAATCACTTAAAAGGTCAAAAACAATGCCACTCCGAAATGCAATTGAAAATGTGTCCTTCCCATTCTCTTGTTTAAAATGGCCTTGTTTTCCATTGGCCCTACAAAATCACTGGGTTTGAAAGATGACCTTAAATTTCTAAAATATTCCTTTATCTTTAAAGGCAACACGTAGAAAAGTTTCTTTTTCATATACAAATGAAGTACCCATTCCATAAGGATAGCATTAAATTGGTTCATAGGACCAGTGGCTACTGAGGAGCAGCTGTAAGGCAGTGCCCATTTAGCTCCCATCTCCGTGCTCTTCAGTCCTCTCCTTTGTGTCTTTTTCTCGCATAGAGGCTAAATAAATAAATAAGTAGATAGTAATCACTCACAGTCACTTACAAGGACTCCAGGAACACAGGGAGAAACGTTCACAATCAATTGATGCGTTTTCTGTTTATGTCAGTTTTTGTGCCAGTGTTTTGATAGTCGTTTCAGTCTGTTGAGTGAGATGCCACTATGAAGTAAGAAAAAAAGAGATTTATTTCTCCAAATGGCAGTGTCTTTCTCTATTTTAAAATGTTCAAAAGTTGCAAATAAAGAATATACAGTATATATCTTGCTTATATTCAAATTACTTGATCTCTGAGATTGTCCCAAGATATTCAGTGGGAATGTGAAGTGTTTCCTCAGGGGGAAAATAGCACTAGTAAAAGCTAGTGACTAAAATAGTGAGTTTATGGTGGGACAGGGATAATGTTATGCCTTCTTTGCATATTGCAAGCATCTGTCATCACAGTTTCCCTTTAGTAACTGCTCAGTGAAAAAAATAAATGATTGAATATTTGGTTACTTATATGGCTAATAATCTAATTGTTATGAATTCATTTCCCATACAAAATAGCACAAAACCCCTTTCTGCCTCTGCTGCTGCCATGGCGCCTGTGAAAAAGCTTGTGGTGAAGGGGGGCAAAAAAAAGAAGCAGGTTCTGAAGTTCACTCTTGACTGCACCCACCCTGTAGAAGATGGAATCATGGATGCTGCCAATTTTGAGCAGTTTCTACAAGAAAGAATCAAAGTTAATGGAAAAGCTGGTAATCTCGGTGGAGGGGTCGTTAGCATTGAAAGGAGCAAGAGGAAGATTACTGTAACCTCAGAGGTGCCCTTTTCCAAAAGGTATTTGAAATATCTCAACAAAAAGTATCTGAAGAAGAATAATCTACGTGATTGGTTGCCCGTAGTTGCTAACAGCAAAGAAAGCTATGAATTACGTTACTTCCAGATCAACCAGGACGAAGAAGAAGAGGAAGATGAGGATGAAAACTCACTTGTCCTGGAATATTTTGTATAAGTCGTTGAATAAAACTTGGGAACCCCCCCCCAAAAAATTTTAAAATGGATTAAAATGCTTTTAAACTCCCACTACTTATAAGAATGGGAAATTAAAAGGTATCTGCAAAATACTGTAAGCTGGGGAAAGTAGATGGTCGAGCAATGGCTAGCAGAAAGGAAAACTTGAGCCCTACAGCAGAAGAGTAGGTTGGGACAGAAAACTCAATACTAAGCAGACTACTCTGCACTACTGAAGCCTGGGGCGGTGGGACTAAAGTGTGGGGCCAAACAATGGAAAATAATATCTGAAAGTTTATGAAAGGCAATCATAGTGTATATTGGTCTTTTATAGCTGCTGTAACAAATCACTACAAACTTACTGGCTTAAAGCAACTCAAAATTATTATCTTATAATTCTATAATTCAGAAACCAAAATTGGTCTCACTAGGCTAAAACAGAGATGCCCTCAGTGCTGTGTTCCTTTCTGGTGACTCTAGGGGAGAATCCATTTCCTTGCTCTTTCCAGTTTCTAGAGGCTGCCTATATTCTTTGGCTTATGGCCCTTTTCTTCCATGTCAGAGCCAGCAAGAGGGGGTCAAGTTCTTCTCATGTTGCATCACTCCCCTTCTGCTTCCCTCTTCCACATTTAATGACCCTGTGAATACTTTGAGTCCCTTGGAGTATTACAGGATAATCTCCCTATTTTTCCATCTAATTGGGCAATTCAATCCTATCTGTTACCCTAACTTCCCTTTGCCCTGCAATCTAACAGTCACAAGTTCTGGGGTTAGGACATCTAGCTCTATATCAATCACATAGTGACTTTTTAAATTATTTTCAGACATGCAAAGATTCAACACATTTACTTTCCATGGACTTTTTGTATAAAGGGAGGTACTAGAGGATGGGCAGCATCAGGATGAAAAAGTAATGAAGAAGAGAGAAGATAGGAAGTATAGGAAACAAGAAATCCAAAACCAAAGAGAAGCAAAGAGAATTGTAAAGGTGATGGGTGAAGGGGATCCTAGGATAAAACTTTTGCAGCAGGCCTCAGGAGCAAAGATCCAAGTTGGATTAGGACATTGGTGGGCTCCAGGAAGCCTGGTTTCTAAGCAGAAGAATGAACATAATTGTTCCTTGGTGTATGTGATGTATTAAGAAAAGTTTATAGCATATACAGCTTCTGTGAAGATTAATTTGTGACAGGTACATAAAAAATTAAACAAACAGGCTCTTATTACTTCTAAAAATAAGAGTTGTACAAAACTAAATGTAATGTTGTCTGTTTTAGTTATGAACAATGCTTATGTTGTCATAATAATGCAAATGTTGAATATCAATTTAATCAAAATTGTGATGACGTATGATAGGAAGATGGGGGATGTGTGTACTTGGGCTGTGTAATAAGAGTATGGGTAAGAGAGCTAAATTCTCACTTTCCACAGTGAGTAGTGAAACTTATTTGTAAAATAGTTCACACCAAATTGTCCCGTTATTCTAATGGATAATATAATCTGTGTCTTATATTTATCATGTGTCAGGACTGATAAATTATACCTTTTTCCCTACAAAAATAAACTATTACTGAATTCTTTAAATCTATCATCGATTCTAATTATAAATGTTGATCACAGAATGCCTGGGGTAGCTCTCAAACAGACATTTTGAGAGTGCTTCTGTAATACTCCCACCCTGAGTGTACTCTTGAATTCAGCCCAGCTATCTATTTTGCATATGGGGGAAAATGTATTCCAGAAGCATCTGAAAATCCTGGAGCCATTTAGGTAAAGGTGAGTAATCACTGTTGGATATTTTCCCTTTTGAATAAGAAATCACAGCAAGTGGTTCTGCACATTGCATATATTTCTACATAATTTGTTATATTTTGTCTCTTTCAGTGACATGGCTATTTCTCTCAGTTCTTTTGACCTTGAGAAGTAAGTACATTTTCATTTGAGCCTTTGTTGTTTTTCCTGAATTCTAGCCCAATGCCCAAATTGTACTTAATAATCTTTCTCTTTCTTGGCACATAGTACAGGCTGAATGTGGAGGAATAGCTTCTTTGTTCACATACTCATGAAGTCATATTCTGTCCACATTTATTCCACATTTTTTTCATAATATCCTCCAAATGTCTCTATTCTAGTATGAGCTCCAGTTTCTTGAAAAAGTGCTAAATTCAAATTGTCCTCAATACACATTTAAGCTCTTCATTTGTAATTCTGAATCCAACATGCTGTACAGTGTACAAGCAGTTCAGGTGAAATATTCCAAAATAACTGGGCAGATACCCAAGTAAACATCTTACCTTCATAAATATTTTTCTATTATTAATTATTTGGGTGAGACATTTTTATAGATAATTTTAAAACTAAACACCATTTAATAGATAATCTATAATTTTATAGATAGATAATGTTAAAACTAAACACCATTTAAGATAAAGACTATATTTTCTTATGAAGAAACCTCTTTGGCCAGAATAAGGGTTTCATCTGCTTCATTTAATACTAATTTTCTGATGATAACTTAATATTGTCCTGGGACAAGTTCAAAGGAAAGCATGAATGACAGAATACTGAAACTTTTGGACAATGAAATAAATTATTGGTACTCTCACATATTTAGAGGAATTATCTTGCAAATTTTTTGCTTAAAAAAAGGACTTTGTGATGTTCTCCAGTGCTAAGAAGTCACCATTATGAATCAGAATGAGAAAAACATCCCTCGGGAGATAACTACACATCCATATGAGGGAAATGAATGAAATTTGGTATCCCTTACTGTCCCTAGAAAGGCAAATTTACCAAGAAGGATCCTGGGGTGGAGAAGTGATTAATTCATCTTCTATGAGTGAATGTTTTATTCCTTAACTACTTAACCCTAACTTTGAAGGATAGATTAAAAAAAGAACCAGAATTAAGAATTGAATTTTTTCAAAATAAGTTAGATTCAATGAGAGTTTTTAAGTTTCTCATGGGTCTAAGAATACTGGCATGCCAAATAAATGTCTAAATGAACAGCTGTATAATGACATTACAGATTCAGGAAGAATATATATGATATGTATGTATATGTTTCTTTTATCTACTCCTTAAATTCTATTTCAGCTTAAATAAGGGTAATTTGTCTAAAGACAAGATGATATTTCAGCTGATAAGACATCTTTGCTAAGAAGAAGCCTTATAGTAAAACAAATAAATTTCTACTTGACTAGAATAATATCAAGAAATAAGTTTTTATTATAGGGTTAAGATCAGAATTTGAGTGTTTCTGTCCTTTTTCCAATGCAATATAGCTCAAGGCCTTCTGAACACTTTCTGAAATTTAATCACTTTTAAATTAAGACAAAACTTAAACATCTGAATGGATAAGTCTATTTGCCCTTAATAAAATTCAAAATGCCACTTAAATGTGAATGATTCCATCCCCAAATACCTGAGTTTTAAAGAAATCCAAGTATTTTAAAGTTGTCTCGTAACCTCATTTATTTAAAATTAAAAAACAAAAACCAGAAACCAAACCTCCCCTACTTTGTCTCTCTGACTCTCTCTTGATAAAATTATATTGAGAAAGCCCTTGGGACCCCTGGGGAAACACATAAAACACACATACACACACACACACACACACACAACCAAAAAACTGCTCTACTTCCTCTTTGAACTCTCTTACGTTCCCTCTCGAAATCTTTTGAAACTTAAAATCCCCACAAAGAATCTGATTCAGACAGCCAATCAAGCCACTGGTTATTATGTTTGATCCAATACAAAACAAAGCCCACCTGCCTGAAACCCACCATTAGAAGACAGAAAAATGTCCATCCAATCAATAGGACTCAATCTAATTTCCTATTAAAAAATCACTTGTCATCCCTAGCTGCTACTGTTTTTGCAAATGGTCTGGCTTCCTTGCTGCAGCCAAACATTTGGTATCCTAAATAAAATTCTGTAATCTGCAAACTTGACTCCATTTTGTCTTTCAACAAGTTTGGAGACCCCAATGAGCTATAGAAATTTCTCCCCTAGGCCTGCGGGCAAATGACCAGGTGAGGTGCCCATGCCAGACCCTTTGTGTCTCCTACATGACTGCCAAGATTCCACATCCTGGAGATAAATCTTTCTGCATTGAGCTCAATATCTTTTTATTAGCCACCTTGGTTTAGGTATCTTTAATTTCAGTTCTATCATCAGAGCCATTTGGTTTTATTTCATATTCTCTAATTTTCTGACTCTGTTGGAGCCTCCTTTTCTGTCACTACAGCATCCCTGGTTTTGTCCAGGGATCTCCGTCTGGTCCTTCCACTCCCCGGGGGACTCTGCTGAGGTCAGAACGGTTTCCTAGCAGCTGAGTCAAAAAGCTCAGGGCCCTGAGTCACATAGTACAGAAATAATATTTCCTCCTACCAGAGTGTTGTCAGAAGATGCTGGATTTCACTAGGTTTCCTCTTGAGCCCAGCATCTCGGCAGGGTCTTTCCCACATTGTTCTTAGTTGTGGTCCTCCCTCAGGGGCTTTCCAGGCCATGTTCTCTGCCAGATCCCAGCTGTGACTTGTCTTCCTTCTTTCCCTATAGCAACCTGCCTCAACTGCATAATGGGTTCATCTTGCTGGGACTTTCCCTCTCCTTTGCCAGCTAACAGCCTTGCTTCTTACACATATTTGCACCAAGGACCTGCCACCTGTAACTTTCTCTGTGGATGAGTGGGTCTGGTGAAGACCAATCCGTCTTTGCAGTGGCCACTTTGGGAAACTTTTGATATGATCAAATTGTGCACTTGAGAGGCATGTTAGAAAAGAAAGGATCTGCATACTCCCAGAGAAAAATGGGGAGCATTCTTTAACTGGTATGTAGTCTTTAGGATAACAATCTTCCTCCACAATAGCCTTACTTAAAGATTCATTAGAAAAAGAAAAGGCCAAAAATAGAACAAAGGGAAATGAACTCCAAACCAAAACTATTGTTTCCCCAATCAGTTTCTCCTCAGACCCTTTTTATCTGCTACATTTTCTTCCTGACCTCCTGAGAAGATGTGATTTAGCTCAGGCGCCTTTAAAGATTAAACCCTGGACTTGAGCAGAACTTAGAGCTATCATAAAAGATTTCCTTAAACTAAAGCCCCCCCCCCCAAAAAAAAAATCAGAATTTATGGAGGAATTTAGAATTCTGTTGGGAATCTGTGATCCTGATTTACCAGATTTATACCAATTGGTTCATATGTTATTTGGTTCAGGATGTGTTGAAGGTCTGATGAAGAAGGCTGGTGCAGAAGGTCAAGAGCATGACCTAGGAGAGCCATCTCATCATGTTAGACCAGGGAACATAATAAAGGCTGAGAAAAGAGGCCAACCCTTATTAGAAGCCAGCCTTGAAACACTACCCATTAAAATTGATTGGCCCTTAAAAAATATCTATAACTGCTTGGAGCTTTATCCAAACTTGTTAACAGAAAAAGGATGAAATGATATCATATTGAGGCATGATAGAATAGTGACCTGAGAAGGAAGGGGACAGAAAACCAAACTGGCCTGTTTGGCTCAGCAAACTAATGCCAG